>JAVTVY010056060.1:0-28986 GCA_036873755.1 Hanleya hanleyi | reverse complement strand
AGAACGAGACAAAACGCTGACGGTGTAGGCCTATATAACATTAACAAAAAAGGTAACTTTCAGTTTGAGAGCATTTCGTGCTGAAATGTCATTTCTTGAGCGATTCATGCAGTGTGAAAGAAACGTACCAGATGACGCCAGGCAGTCATACACAAAGTAGCAAATATGTTCATAATTACAAATGAATCCTAATGGGATACATTGTACAAATGTTAAGCCACGCCCAAAGGGAACTGACAACAAAACACATATTTGTAAAAAAATCATCTCTCACAAGCCACGCCTATTCCAATTAGCTCAATCTAACAGAAAAAATACACGGCCATTTCTTAATTTACCGATAATGAGGGAAAGCACCAAAATGTTTGAAAGTAATCAACAGGGAAACGTAAGAAATTGGCCAAAATTCGGTACGTCTTCCATGTAAGAGATCACGAAACGAATAATGGGGCCCCTCCCCCAACAATACAAAAGGAAACAATTATAAGGGTAGTGAATGGGTCAGAGTTGAGCTTTCTTTTCCCTGTGAGACAGTTTGCAGAATATAAAAGGATATATTCTGCCGGACGACAGATTGCTGCGACAGTTAGGAACTATTTGTCCTGAACGACAGATTGCTGCGACAGTTTGAACCTCTTTCTTTGGCGACAGTTTGCAGCGACACTTTGAAACTTTTTCCTCAGCGATAGCTTGCAGCGCCACTTTGGCAAGGTATATTATCTCGGACGACAGATTGCTGCGACAGTTTGAAACTGTTGTTCCTGTGCGACAGATTGCAGCGACACATTGAAACCATTTTTCCTGAGCGACAGATTGCAGCGACACTTTGACAAGGTGTATTTCCTCAGGCGACAGTTTGTAGCGACACTTTTGGAAGGTATATTCTCTCGGATGACAGATTGCTGCGACAGTTTGAAACCATTTTTCCCGAGCGACAGTTGGCAGCGACACTTTGACCAGCTATATTCTGTGGGACGACAGATTGCTGCGACAGTTTGAAACTGTTTTTCTTGAACGACAGATTGCTGCGACAGTTTGAGACAAAGCGGTTGACCTGTCTATTTCATTCGGGGAAGAACTGGTAGGGTCATGTCTTTCAACCTCGACTGTGAAGTCAAAACAAACACGGCTATCAACATCAGAGATCAAAACAATCCAACAGGATGCAATATATGACATCTGCTATTCTCTCAGATGTGGGCGAGTGTCAAAGCGGTGTTAGGGAGGAATGTATGTGAAGTAGAGTGTCAAAGCGGCGTTAGGGAGGAATGTAAGTGAGGTCGTGTCAAAGCGGTGTTAGGGAGGAATGTGCGTGAATTTGAGTGTCGAAGCGGTGTTAGGGAGGAATGTATGTGAAGTCGAGTGTCAAAGCAGTGTTAGGGAGGAAGGTATGTGAAGTCGAGTGTCAAAGCGGTTAGGGAGAAGTGTACGTGAAGTCGAATGTCAAATGTATGTTTAGTTCAATGTCAAAGTGGTGTTAGGGAGGATTGTATGTGAAGTCGAGTGTCAAAGCGGCGTTAGGGAGGAATGTACGTGAGGTCGTGTGTCAAAGCGGTGTTAGGGAGGAATGTATGTGAAGACGAGCGTCAAAGCGGTGTTGGGGAGGAATGTATGTGAGGTCGAGTGTCAAAGCGGTGTTAGGGAGGAATGTATGTGAAGTCGAGTGTCAAAGCGGTGTTAGGGAGGAATGTATGTGACGTCGAGTGTCAAAGCGGTGTTAGGGAGGAATGTATGTCGGGTCGAGTGTCAAAGCGGCATTAGGACTTAGGGTTAGGTATGGTTCATAACTATCAGGTTTAGGGTCATTTCAGCTATAGAAGTCATATAATTTCTCCACCAAAGCGTAACTAGGGTAATGTCGAAGCTGGGTGTTCTGCATGAGTGTGCTTCAAGTTGACTTTCAAAGCACTCTTACGAAGGAATGTATCTGAAGTGCAGTGTCAAAGAGATGTTAGGGAGGAATGTACATGGAATCGAGTGTCAAAGCGGTGTTAGGGAGGAATGTATGTCAAGTTGAGTGTCAAAGCGGTGTTAGGGAGGAATGTACATGAAGTCGAGTGTCAAAACGGTGTTAGCTAGGGAGGAATGTATGTGAGGTCGACTGTCAAAGCGGTGTTAGGGAGGAATGTATGTGAGGTCGAGTGTCAAAGCAGTGTTAGGGAGGAATGTATGTGAAGTCGAGTGTCAAAGCGGTGTTAGGGAGGAATGTATGTGAGGTCGAGTGTTAAAGCGGTGTTAGGGAGGAATGTACGTGAAGTCAAGTGTCAAAGCGGTGTTAGGGAGGAATGTACGTGAGGTCGTGTGTCAAAGCGGTGTTAGGGAGGAATGTACATGGAGTCGAGAAGTTGAGCGTCAAAGCAGTGTTAGGGAGGAATGTACATGAAGTCGAGTGTCAAAGCGGTGTTAGGGAGGAATGTATGGGAGGTCGACTGTCAAAGCGGTGTTAGGGAGGAATGTATGTGAGGTCGAGTGTCAAAGCCGTGTTAGGGAGGAATGTATGTGAAGTCGAGTGTCAAAGCAGTGTTAGGGAGTAGGGAGGAATGTACATGGAGTCGAGTGTCGAAGCGGTGTTAGGGAGGAATGTATGTGAAGTTGAGTGTCAAAGCAGTGTTAGGGAGGAATGTACATGAAGTCGAGTGTCAAAGCGGTGTTAGGGAGGAATGTTTGTGAGGTCGACTGTCAAAGCGGTGTTAGGGAGGAATGTATGTGAGGTCGAGTGTCAAAGCCGTGTTAGGGAGGAATGTATGTGAAGTCGAGTGTCAAAGCGGTGTTAGGTAGGAACGTATGTGAAGTCGAGTGTCAAAGCGGTGTTACGGAGGAATGTATGTGAGGTGGAGTGTCAAAGCGGTGCTAGGGAGGAATGTATATGAGGTCGAGTGTCGAAGCGGTGTTAGGGACGAATGTACGTGATGTCGAGTGTCAAAGCGGTGTTAGGGGGAATGTATGTGAGGTCATGTGTCAAAGCGGGATTAGGACTTAGGGTTAGGTATGCTCCGTAACTATCAGGTTTAGGGTCATTTCAGCTATACAAGTCAAATAATTTCTCCATCAAAGCATAACTAGGCTAATGTCAAAGCTGAGTGTTCGTCATGAGTGTGCTTGAAGTTGACTTTCAAAGCACTGTTCTAGCGGTATTGTCGTCATCAAGTACGTCCGTCCATCCGTACGTACATGTACATAGTGAGATCTCTGCAAAACGGTTTCATCACCGATCAATTCCAAATTTGATATGCTCACTTATCTAGTCAGTGGCCAGAAGGCTATTGAATTTCGACCTGATTGGGCGGAAACCTTGGAGCCCATCTTTAACTTTTGGAAAATCGTTAGGTCAGCATTCAGGGATGTAGAAAGGTGCCAGTGTTCACATGTGCAATCCATCTCCAAACAGAACATACCCGGTCAAAGTGTCGCTGCAATCTGGTGCTCGGGAAACACAGTTTCAAACTGTCGCAGCAATCTGTTGCTCAGGAAAAACGGTTTCAAACTGTCGTAGCAATCTGTCGTTTGAGAGAATATACCTTGTCAAAGTGTCGCTGCAATGTCGCTCAGGAAAAATGGTCTCAAACTGTCGCAGCAATCTGTCGTTTAAGAAAAACAGTTTCAAACTGTCGCAGCAATCTGTCGTCCCACAGAATATAGCTGGTCAAAGTGTCGCTGCAAACTGTCGCTCGGGAAAAATGATTTCAAACTGTCGCAGCAATCTGTCATCCGAGAGAATATACCTTCCAAAAGTGTCGCTGCAAACTGTCGCCTGAGGAAATACACCTTGTCAAAGTGTCGCTGCAATCTGTCACTCAGGAAAAATGGTTTTAATGTGTCGCTGCAATCTGTCGCTCGGGAAAAACAGTTTCAAACTGTCGCAGCAATCTGTCGCTCAGGAAAAACGGTTTCAAACTGTCGCAGCAATCTGTCGTTTGAGAGAATATACCTTGTCAAAGTGTCGCTGCAATATGTCGCTCAGGAAAAATGGTCTCAAACTGTCGCAGCAATCTGTCGTTCAAGAAAAACAGTTTCAAACTGTCGCAGCAATCTGTCGTCCCACAGAATATAGCTGGTCAAAGTGTCGCTGCAAACTGTCGCTCGGGGAAAAATGGTTTCAAACTGTCGCAGCAATCTGTCATCCGAGAGAATATACCTTCCAAAAGTGTCCCTGCAAACTGTCACCTGAGGAAATACACCTTGTCAAAGTGTCGCTGCAATCTGTCGCTCAGGAAAAATGGTTTCAATGTGTCGCTGCAATCTGTCGCACAGGAAAAATAGTTTCAAACTGTCGCAGCAATCTGTCGTCCGAGATAATATACCTTGCCAAAGTGCCGCTGCAAGCTATCGCTGAGGAAACACAGATTCAAACTGTCGCAGCAATCTGTCGTCCCACAGAATATACCCGGTCAAAGTGTCGCTGCAATCTGACGCTCGAGAAAAACAGTTTCAAACTGTCGCAGCAATCTGTCGCTCAGGAAAAGCAGTTTCAAACTGTCGCAGCAATCTGTCGTTTGAGAGAATATACCTTGTCAAAGTGTCGCTGCAATATGTCGCTCAGGAAAAATGGTCTCAAACTGTCGCAGCAATCTGTCGTTCAAGAAAAACAGTTTCAAACTGTCGCAGCAATCTGTCATCCCACAGAATATAGCTGGTCAAAGTGTGGCTGCAAACTGTCGCTCGGGAAAAATGGTTTCAAACTGTCGCAGCAATCTGTCATCCGAGAGAATATACCTTCCAAAAGTGTCGCTGCAAACTGTCGCCTGAGGCAATACACCTTGTCAAAGTGTCGCTGCAATCTGTCGCTCAGGAAAAATGGTTTCAATGTGTCGCTGCAATCTGTCGCACAGGAAAAACAGTTTCAAACTGTCGCAGCAATCTGTCGTCCGAGATAATATACCTTGCCAAAGTGCCGCTGCAAGCTATCGCTGAGGAAAAACAGATTCAAACTGTCGCAGCAATCTGTCGTCCCACAGAATATACCCGGTCAAAGTGTCGCTGCAATCTGTCGCTCAGGAAAAATGGTATTAATGTGTCCCTGCAAACTGTCGCAAAGGAAAAACAGTTTCAAACTGTCGCAGCAATCTGTCGTCCCACAGAATATAGCATGTCCATTCACATTTCTCCATTTCCCTATCAATAGTTTTCATTCATAGGAAGTGTTACTAGAAAATCGGTCAGGTTTGGCAAGTGTAGAAAGGTGCCAGTGTTGGCATGTCCAATGCATCTCCAAACAGGAGATACTCGGTCAAAGTGTCGCTGCAAACTGTCGCTCAGGGAAAACAGTTTTAAACTGTCGCAGCAAACTGTGGTTTGAGAGAATACACATTGTCAAATTGTCACTGCAATTTGTCCCTCAGGTAAAATGGTTTCAAACTGTCGCATCAATCTGTCGTCCGAGAGAATATACCCTCTCAAAGTGTCGCTGCAATCTGTCGCTCAGGAAAAATGATTTCAAACTATCGCAGCAATCTGTCGTTCCAGGGATAACAGTCTAAAACTGGTTATACTTCTGTATCTTAACTTCCATGTTTTCAGGTTTGCTCAAAGTCTTGCTGTTTTTGGCAGAAATTAAAATTTCAAACTGTCGCTCTAAACTGTCGTCCTTGGAAATGGTCTCACACTGCCTTCACTACTACATCCCGCATTTCGTGATCCCTTACATGGAAGACCCACCCAAAATTCGGAGTCTTAGTCTACCAAGAAAACGGACCATTAATGAAGCAGGGTTCACCGTCGCATTCTCAAACTTTGTTTCATTGCCACATAACCAAATTACTAAACGAGCATCAAACATGAGTAATAGAGCCAGCGAAAAATGTATTCTGTTTTGAAATCTGGGGAGAAATGCCGGAACGCAGAACGGAACTATTGTAATTTACACGCATCACAGAAAAATCGGAAATCCAACTCAACACAACATTCCATAAAGGTCTGACATATAGGCATAAGAACATTAAATGCTCAGTGGTTTCAATTTGATTACAGAAATAACAGTTTAGATTCGCAGTTAATACTCTACGTTGGTACAACATATATTTTGGTGGCACAATGTCGTGATTCAGTTTCCAAGCCACATCTCGCGCGCTGGTATCAATATTGGTATTAAGAATATTCCAAACAACTCGAAAATCAATAGTTGGGAATAGTCTGAATGTGCGCGGAAGTTGAACAACATGAGCTATGAGAAGCGAGAAAGAACATTAAATGCTCAGTGGTTTCAATTTGATTACAGAAATAACAGTTGAGATTCGCAGTTAATACTCTACGTTGGTACAACATATATTTTGTTGGCAGAATGTCGTGATTCAGTTTCCAAGCCACATATCTCGCGCGCTGGTATCAATATTGGTCTTAAGAATATTTTTCCAAACAACTCGAAAATCAATAGTTGGGTTAATAACAGTTGACATTCGCAGTCAATACTCTACGTTGGTACAACATATATTTTGTTGGCAGAATGTCGTGATTCAGTTTCCAAGCCACATCTCGCGCGCTGGTATCAATATTGGTATTAAGAATATTTTTCCAAACAACTCGAAAATCAATAGTTGGGAATAGTCTGAATGTGCGCGGAAGTTGAACAACATGAGCTATGAGAAGCGAGTAAAATTGTTTAACCGTGAAAGGCTGAAACCAGTCAAAGTTTGGATATAATTTGGAAAAGTTCCGAAAAGATTCTGATAGGGTTGTGTAAAAGGGTGGAATATGGTCGGAATGGGGGTACGAGATTACAAGCTCTGCCGCAAAACGCATTGGAATTATGAGAAAACTAAAATATCAACTTGGCACATCAGCTTTATCACATATATATCTATCTTTCGTTACACCCATTCTAGAATATGGTTCTGTTGTCTGGGACGGGTGGCACGTCAAGAAAATCATAAGCTCGAAAAACTGCGGCGCGTATTGTTACTGGACTTCCAGCGTACGCCAGCAGAGAATCCATATATTTTGAAACTGGAAGGGAAACATTGTCAGTTAGACGTCGGGCCGCAAAATTAAAATTAATGTACAAAATATATAATGACCACTGCCCTAAATACATAACACATTTGGTTACACCCCAGTAGTAGATGCGTCCTTGTGTCGGTGGACCAATCAGAATTGAGAACGAAAGTAGGTCAAGTATGACGCGTTTGACGTCATCGTATGACGTCACTGGGGTCGGGGTCACGTGAAAGTAGGACAAGGTCGTCCCGCTGTCCTTATCTAGGTCACTTATGACGCGTTTGACGTCATTGTGTGACGTAATTAGGTCGTGGTCGTAAGAAACCGGTTTAAATTATGTAATAATGTTACGTAATTAGGGCATGGTCGCTCGTAAGTAGATCGATTATGTAAGAAACCGGTTTAAATAGGGCGGTATGGTGACAGCCCCTTTGTTAGCAGCTCCTTTGTTAGCTACCAATAAAAACATCACGTGACCCTTTGACGGCTAATAGGATAAAAGGCGAACATTCGTTTCTCACAGGCCTCTGGCGCACGAAGGTGCGTTTTTACGTATTTGGTCGATCTCCTGTCTCGGTATACAATGGATGACGAGAAAACATTTGATGAAGGTAAGTTCGCATTATCAATCATTCCTTTGAGCACAAGCGTATCATAGCGTATGTTGAGAGAATGTCTTTCATATACTATAGACTGACACAACCCAATGTATTAGAGCAAATGCCGTGTATAGTTAGCTAACAGTGCGAGTTAAATTGTGTGCCTCGGATTGTCACAGCCGACCGCACATCTATTGTCCTTCTCACCGGTCCATTGCACTTTAGCGAACGGTTTCCTTTGATACGCGCCGATGTACACGAAAATGATATTCTTTCTTTCTTGAATTTTCTTAGTCTAAAATAGTTCGATAATCTAGGTTTATTATTTGTTAGGCCTTAAATATATATATGGGAGAATTTCTGTTAAATACTGTACGGTTGTACATACCGACGCTATAGTGTATTCAACCCCTTATAATACATGTATAGCTAAATGACCGTGCACGTTAAATTATGTGTCTCGGATTGTCACAGCCGACCGCACATCTATTGTCATTCTCTGTGCGCACCGGTCCATTAAGTTCAAATAGGGATGTATTATGCGTCGCTATTGACATCAATACCATTCAAAAGACCTTTATTCGGTGCCCCTAGCATTGTCTCTGCACACGGGAGAAAATTAAACTATGTTGTCGTGTATTAAAATAGGCCAACTGTTAGCTATGCATCTGTCTCTCTGGCCGAGTTACTGCGAGAATAAAAGAAACGTTTAACACTCTTTCTATCGCAATTATTTCAAGAAATTCGATGAATACGTATAACATAATTTGACAAAAACAAAGATTAATTTTTACCGTATTGGCGTCGCTAAAATTAGGGCCTCTCAATCGAACGTGTTATTTACCCCGACAACTTACACTATTGTGCAAGTTACCACCACACTAGCATTGTTTTACAAGTCACCAACACTCTAGCATTGTTTTACAATACAATACAGTAAACACACACGGTGAGCATTGGGAATGATCGCTCACGATATGATGACTATTTGCATCGTGTTCCGACGAAGCGTAGTGTCAGCAAAAGCGCCCGCAAGCGCCCTCAAAAGCGCCCGGAACGCCCGCAAAAGCGCCCGCAACGCCCGCAAGCTCCCACAAAAGCGCCCGCAACGCCCGCAAAAGCGCCCCGCAAAGCCCTCAAAAGCGCCCGCAACGCCCGCAAGCGCCCGTTTCAACGCCCTTCGATATCTGAGAAAAAGAGAGAGATCAACACGTTCACAAGTTTTCATATATTTTATTATCCCCAATGTGATGCCGTACCCAAGCTGGGGCCGCTATGGGTATGTTTACAATTCATAACGTTGGAGTGATATCGGTTTTAATCACGCTCTTGTCAGTGTTCGTGAATTGTTGAAGTTCATCTACGGTCATCATCATCTTTTCGCTTTATTTCTTTATTTCAGCATTCGACAGTGAGCTTCTTAAATCACCGTCAGTTTTCTGATCATTATTATTCGATGTACCAAGTCCTAATCAGACTCGCTATCTACCAATCCGGGATAGTCCGTGGGCAACATGTCCTTGAAGAGCTGTTTTCGCATCTTGATGGCGTTTTTTAGGGCCTCTCTTGGAGGTAAACCCATATCCTCTTCTAAGTAGCTCTTTGTTTTCATGATGGCCCTGTGGTTACGATCACTTTTCATTTCAAGAGGAATCAAGGTATAGTTTTCATACAGAGCCATTGCAGATTTTATGATTCGTGGTTGCATGTTGATATAGGCCTTCTGTAAAGTCTCTTCATCCTGTCCATCTGCCTGGATAGCAGCGGCGTGTGCGTCAATAGCCTTGTCCACAATGCGATCCCAAAATGACGGCTCCCCTTCGTCCGTGTCTGAATCACCCAAACTTTCGCTTTTCTCGGATGAGCTAGTGCTGTCCGCATCAGAGCATGAGTTTTCATCGCCATATGATGAGTTCACGGTATCCGTATCATCGCATAGACTGTCTACATCAGAGACCTCGTCGGTGTCTTCATACACATGACCGGACACGAGAACCGGACAGACGGACAGACGGACGGAAACCGCCATCACATAATACGTCCGCCTTTTGGCGGGCGTATAAAAATGTGTAGATGGAAGTCTAACGCTGTATTAGTATGACATATTCCACTTGATAGCTATGCATTATCCAGTAACGGGTTTCATTGAATGGTAGCCCCAACGAATTTATTACATATATAAGTATGTGGTCCTATTTGATTCCGTTTGGCAAAGGTCAGTACGGGGCTGCCGTCCAATCTGAGTGGGTTATATATGACTATTTTCTAATATTTACTGTACACTTAACACCAAGATAGAAAAGAAGATAAAAAATTAGTAAAAAATGTTTGGATGACCATGTAGGATTATATTGCATTTCGCGATAGACCTTTGCCAACAATTTTAGTGTGGAAATTTGCAGATTCTTACCCCGAAGGATGGCGAATATATGATGCTTTGAGGGTGGTTGCAATAAAAATTGCTAATTATATGGCCACAATGACCCCGGACCCCTAATGGGGCACATATTACTTACCGGGCCTCGAAATGTGGGGCACCTCTTCTGATATTGTTCTCGGTGCCTCTGACGAAACGTGTGCCAAAGTTGGTGCTTAATTCCATCCTGTCACGATAAAGTGAAAATCTGGCCTTAAGCCACCTGACTAATAGGGAAATGAGGGATAATATTAGTTATACGTGGCCCGAAATGAGAAATGAGTAATACGAAATGAGATTTGGTTTCTCTCGCCATATTTCTCCAAGGCGCAGCCGAGTTAAAATATGGCGAGAGCAACCAAATGGAATGCCGTATTACTCCGCTAGGGAGACGTATAACGAATTTATCATATATCCGAGACTTCCTGGGTTGGTCACATCTATTTTTTAGACATTTCTGTGACCATGTTATTAGGTTTAGCGATTCTTTCTTGCATTCAGCATCTCTGTAGGGGAGGGCGATGTGACAAGCAACTATTACTCAAACGTTCTCAGAGTAAGATCGAGAGTCCTTGACTCCGGTTGTATACGAGATTAAGAAGATCCCATATAACTTCATCATGGGATGAAAAATCCCACTCGAGAGACGGCAAATACATCCCAACAGAGTAGCCGAGGCGAGGATGGGACTTATTTTCCTTATCGAGTGTGGGAATCTTCAAGTTAATATGGGATTATTTTCCCATATAATTCCAATTATTACATTAATAGTGTTCTATTAGCAATATTGAACGTTGGTGGAGCGCATCATGCCTGAATAACGTGTCAAGTGGAGTGACTGACCACCTGCGTCGCACGCGCTCATCCCACGCGCTCATGCCACATATCACAGTTTACTACGCCACGAGTGCTCCATCCACAATGCCTTGCAGTATACTTGTAAAACGTGCTTACGGTGATTTTATCGCCTGGAACATATACGGCGCCATGAGAGAATGAATTGAATTGAATTTTATTCTCTTAATCTTGTACAAGACATAGAGATACAAAAATAGCAAACCACATATCCGGCAGCAATACAGTACTGCGCTTCAATCAGAGCAATAGAAGGGAGATAAACCCCAACAATCAAACAGAAGGGAAATGAAACATCAAATCTGATCAACCCCTAAAATATATATAGCTATGTGTAAATCAAACTATATTCAGCCAAAACGAAAAATTGTTAGGAAATACGAATGGTTTTGAAACCTTGTAAAATGAAAGAAGAAATCTTACATTGCAAGCCAATCTTTTCGGAACTCATTAAATTGTAAAAATTAAGTTTGGAGGGTCTTACCCAATATTTCCTGGGTAAATGCTTTTCACGAATGGTTGACAATGAAGCACTTCACGATGGCGCGACGGCACTTCACGATGGCGCGACGGAACAATGTAACGATTGCGGTAGACTCTTCAAACGACCCAGTCAGTTGAGGCACCATCAACGTTTGATTCAGTGGAAAGTTGTTGTCGTGGTGACTCACGACAACAACTTCCCACTGAACAGGCACCCAGGAGGGTGAGAGACCCAGTGAAGACGAGCCCGGGGAGACGAATGCCACTGGTGAGGCGATCACGAAGAGCCCGCTTATACCCACAGTTCAGAAGGGCCTAGATATCCAGCCGGACCCTAGCGTTACGTTTCCGACTCATATGCCTGACAACAACGAACATTTTCTGGAATATCCGGTGGATGTCTGCATCGATCTGTTACCCGAAGACCATACAGTAAGTGACATTTATCGGCGCTATTGGTACATGATACGACAACGTTTTCACCGCCATGGCCCTATATTGGTCTTGTACAATTTCCGACTGACCTACCTCACCCATCTACGCAGTTACGTGGAAGCCATTTTCAACGACCAAATGACGGCCTTCAAATTAAATGTGGCCTTTGGGTACATCTTATGCCATAAGATGACGGGTCAACTCCCGTATTTCTATTCCAGTGGCAACAACCAAGTGTTCGACCAGCCGTGCACCATTACCAATCATAACGTCACTAGAGACGATGCTGGGTGAACTGGACACCGTGGATTCCTTGGAATGGGACTGTGACCAACGCCCTAACGAAAAATGGCAGGTGGATAGGGTGATCAATGTTACGTTTTTCATGGCTAAACTGATCGACCACTTCATCGGCTGAATGTCTTCACCTGAATGCACTGATAAATACCGTAACATGTCGCATATTCTCTATAGGTTTCATACTAATGGTTGAAGTCTGCTCTGTAAATACATGTACCTAATGTTATACTTAATAAAATAACATGGTATTTGATATTGCAATATTTATTCTTTGGATAAATACGAAGACAGACGCAACAGCAAATGTCAAAAGCACTGGACAAGAACAGCCAACAATGCGTTCGATATACGCACAAGAGCATACCAGATTTGTAACCACACCGGTGTTGAGATGAAGGGAAAATGAAATGTGTAATACGTAATATGCTTGTTATATAGTTGATGTATCTTGGTTGTGTTTACAATGAATGCGTCTCAGTATATTGTTGCAATGAGAGAAACTTTTCTGAGAGCTACAAGGACTCGACATGGTACTCGGTGAGACACACACAAACACATACACACGCACACACACATTTTATGTAATCGGTACCCTAAACTCGCGCAGACGCACCTCCGAAACTGCCATTTCTCTACTACCACCCGAGGCCTCCGCCCACAATGCCTCGCATTATACTTGTAAAACGTACTCACGATCATTTAATGGCGAGCGGAAGTTGTAACCCTTTTAAATTTGTGTTTTTAATGGCTAATAATTCTACAGCAAAAATAAATGTCAGAGAGGAAAATGTGCACACCCGTGTTATTCCACTATTAATTTAAATAGGTCGTGATAACCAACCACAATGATTTATTCTACTTTCCGTATAATGTGTTAGTACAGTTACTCATATCACGAAGCTCTCCCCAAATGCAAAACATGAAAATACTTCAATGAGAATTTATTTAGAAATGCTATAAAATGCCTTTTAATAATAGTGTGTTGCTAAAATATGCACCGGCGAGTCTGAAGTATTCATACTCAATAACATCGTCTATAGTCCTGAACAGTGTTAATATGTTTCTGCCTGTCAGAAAGCCCACTTGATTATTATGTATTAAGTTATGAATTACTAAATCGAGTATCCCAGCTAGAACCTTAAACATATTTTATGATGTGTATTTGTTGATGTGATGGGACGCCAGTTGCTTAAGTCATGTGTTGGAAGACCATTATACCTTCATGTAAGAGGGTTATAATCCCTCGTTTTTGAGAGGAAGACATTGTGTGTTTTTCGCCAGCTGCATTGAATGTTTAAACAATAATAAATTTGATTTTACTCCAGAAAAATTTATAAAATTCAATAGTTAGTCCATCTGAACCTGGAGAGGATACATTCTTCATTTTAATTCGTGCTTATTCGGCTTCTTGTGCCAAGATTTCGCCGTCACAGATATTCTTCTCTGCCTCATGTAATTGTGGAGTGTTCAACCCTTCCAAGAAGTTTTCAAAGTTTTCCCGCTCAATTTGCAATAGAGATTATATTAAAAATTATACTGAATTTCCCGCTCAATTTGCAATAGAGATTATATTAAAAATTATACTGAATTTCAAGTATTTTGTTAGTATATGAAATAATATCCTCTTTTTTCATCTTTTCAAGTTGTGTCATGGTTTTTTGCACTGCTCTAGACTTTTCTGAATTAGCTCCCCCCGTTCAATGCATGGACCTTACCTGTGCCCTCTTGACTGCGTTGATTGCAAGAAGACTAACTTGTAACTTTGTATGCATAACTTCTGTTGTAGTCCTTAGACTTAAGTAAGAATCCAAAACATCTAGGTCCTAGATGTTTTGGATTCTTACTTAAGTCTATTTCGTTTTTATGTGGTTCCTTAAATTACATAACTTATTCTTGCGCTCAATTGAGAACAGTAGATGATGTTATATAGTATGTTGAAGCTTGCAATGAGATAATTTTTTTAGCAAAAGATTATAGAAAAGTACTATATTTTGTATGAGTTGACATGTGGTGACAATATTGTGGCAATTATGTAACAAATTTGTTATATGTTATAGATACAATAGTAACGCTGTCGAATACATTTGTATGGTAAGTTATACAAATGTATCTACACTGTGTGGACTACTAGAGAAAAGAGAACAAAGTTGTTTTAAATTACAAATGTAACAAAAAGTATCATGACGAAACATCTTTATATCATCAGCAGCCGAAAGTGTACAGAGGTCTCACTCTGTGGACGTGATTGTTAGGTCTTTGCCTACCTCTGCCGAACAACTTCGGGGTGCAACCAAAATAGCTAAGATGGATTCAGGCCAAGATGACAAAACTCTTTATTATAAAACACTGACGGTGACCTTTTGATGGTTAATGTAAACGGACCGGATATGGCCCAATGGACTAAGGCTTGGATTATGCGGACTAATTTGTGGTTACTTACGATATCGCTCAGTAAAGACTATTTATAGATATTTACAACAAGCTGATTTGTGTTGATTTATTGCTGTAAACTGTTACCCGTGACGTTAACGACTCATGGACTGATTATGGACTATGGCTATTCGAATTCTGGACGGATGCATATAGGGATTACTCCCGACATAAATGTGTGCAAATATTTTGCAAAGAATGCTTCGTGTGCAGTAACTCATTCCAATGGATGGGATTATTATCTACAATCTATCTGTTCGCCCCCTAGCGGTGAATGGTGGAACTAATGATGCCATCATGTAGGTATTGTCTCGTAGAATATGTGTACCAATTTTGGTGGCTCTAAACCACTTACAAGGGTGTCTACCAGTGCAGTTACTTATTCAGATGCCAGTTCACTATTCGCCTCCTAGCGGTGGATAGTGGAACTAATGATACCATAATGTAGGTATTCTCTCGCAGTATATGTGTGCCAAGTTTGGTGGCTCTAAACCACTTGCGAGGGTGTCTACCAGTGCAGTTACTTATTCAGATGCCAGTTCACTATTCGCCCCCTAGAAGTGGATAGCGGAACTAATGAAACCATGATGGAGGTATTGTGCCGTAGTATATGTGTACCAAGTTTGGTGGCTAAACCACTTGCAAGAGTGTGTAGGCCTACCAATGCAGTTACTTATTCAGATGCCAGTTCACTATTCGCCGCCCCCTAGTGGTGGATAGTGGACCTAATGATACCATAATGTAGATATTGTCCCGTAGTATATGTGTACCAAGTTTGGTGGCTCTAAACCACTTGCAAGGGCGTGTACCAGTCCAATTACTTATTCAGATGCCAGTTCACTATTCGCCCCCTAGCGGTGGATAGTGGAACTAATGATACCATAATGTAGGTATTGTCTCGTAGTGTATGTGTACCAAGTTTGGTGGCTCTAAACCACTTGCAGGGGTGCCTACCAGTGCAGTTACTTATTCACATGCCATTTCACTATTCTCCCCCTAGCGGTAGACAGTGGAACTAATGATACCATAATGTAGGTAATGTATCGTAGTACATGTGTGCCAAGTTTGGTGGCTGTAAAGCACTTGTAATGATGTCTACCAGTGCAGTTACTTATTCAGATGCCAGTTCACTATTCGCCCCCAAGCGGTGGATAGCGGAACTGATGATACCATAATGTAGATATTGTCTCTTAGTATATGTGTACCAAGTTTGGTGGCTCTAAACCACTTGCAAGGGTGTCTACCAGTCCAGTTACTTATTCAGATACCAGTTCACTATTCGCCCCCTAGCGGTGGATAGCGGAACTAATGATACCCTCATGTAGATATTGTAACGTAGTATATGTGTACTAAGTTTGGTGGCTCTAAACCACTTGCAAGGGCGTGTACCAGTCCAATTACTTATTCAGATGCCAGTTCACTATTCGCCCCCTAGCGGTGGATAGCGGAACTAATGATACGATGACGTAGATATTGTAACGTAGTATATGTGTACCAAGTTTGGTGGCTCTAAACCACTTGCAAGGGCGTGTACCAGTCCAGTTACTTATTCAGATGCCAGTTCACTATTCGCCCCCTAGCGGTGGGTAGCTGAAATAATGATACCATCAAGTAGATATTGTCCCGTAATAAATGTGTACCAAGTTTGGTGACTCTAAAGCACTTGCAAGGGCGTGTACCAGTCCAGTTACTTATTCAGATGCCAGTTCACTATTCGCCCCCTAGCGGTGGATAGCCGAACTAATGATACCATAATGTAGATATTGTCTCGTAGTATATGTGTGCCAAGTTTGGTGGCTCTAAACCACTTGCAAGGGCGTGTACCAGTCCAGTTACTTATTCAGATGCCAGTTCACTATTCGCCCCCTAGCGGTGGATAGCGGAACTAATGATACCATCATGTAGATATTTTAACGTAGTATATGTGTGCCAAGTTTGGTAGCTCTAAACCACTTGCAAGGGCGTGTACCAGTCCAGTTACTTATTCAGATGCCAGTTCACTATTCGCCCCCTAGCGTTGGATAGCGGAACTAATGATACCATCATGTAGATATTGTCCCGTAATAAATGTGTACCAAGTTTGGTGACTCTAAAGCACTTGCAAGGGCGTGTACCAGTCCAGTTACTTATTCAGATGCCAGTTCACTATTCGCCCCCTAGCGGTGGATAGCGGAACTAATGATACCATCATGTAGATATTGTCTCGTAGTATATGTGTACCAAGTTTGGTGGCTCTAAACCACTTGCAAGGGTGTCTACCAGTCCAGTTACTTATTCAGATGCCAGTTCACTATTCGCCCCCTAGCGGTGGATAGCGAAACTAATGATACCATAAAGTAGATATTGTCCCGTAATATATGTGTACCAAGTTGGGTGACTCTAAACCACTTGCAAGGGCGTGTACCAGTGCAGTTACTTATAGAGATGCCAGTTCACTATTCGCCCCCTAGCGGTGGATAGCCGAACTAATGATGCCATCATGTAGATATTGTCCCGTAATATAGCGGTCGATGGTGGAACTTATGGTAGAATGATAATGATAGGTATTCTCACATAATACTTTGAATGGTGAACTGTGAACCGTGAACTGGCAGCTAGCTTCACACCCGAATAGTGAACTGTGAACCGTGAACTGGCAGCTAACTTCCCGAACATGTTTAAATAGAGTGTAAGAAAGACTACCTCTCGGGTGGAACCTTGTCATAGCCATTCACCAGAACCATGCGATGATGTCAGAACTCTTACACGCACCTGCGTCCTCCACTACAAACCATAGTTCCAAGAGAACCACGACTTCTAAACATGAACATACAGGCAAAACACTTCACACAGAATACTTGTCAGTTTAACTGATTTGGTGATAGGAACATCGTTTTGTTGACTACTTTCTACGTTTGCCTGGATTTTAGTGCTAATAGGGTCTTATGAATAAGGTAATTCGATTATGTTCGTCGCAGACCCTAGCTGGGAAATTTTAAAACAGCTCAGCTGAGGTCTGGTTGGATTCGACATAGATTGACCTAAATCATCGGAGGCATACGTCCAAACGCCGTTGATAGTACCAATGGAAATCTTAAAAGGAAAAGTCTCCATATCTTTCAACATGGTGACCTGAAACGTCCCAACACACTTTATTTAACCTCGACCCAGCGTCTCGAAAGCTGGTCACCATAGATGTTACGCCTAGATTATCGTTATTTTCAAAATAATGGAGGCTAAACCAGAAGTGACGTCAACAAAACCGTAAATAACCGAGCGTGTATTGGAATCGACCAAAAAAAATAATATCATCAAACCAGAAATAGGCTTACATAATCGGGTGTAGGACAAAACCCTAGCGGACAAAACCCCAGTGGACAAAATCCCAGCGAACAGAACCCCAGTGGACAAAACCCCAGCGGACAAAACCCCAATCGGACAAAACCCCCAATTTGAACTTTTGTATGAAAAAATTATATTAGCCATACAACAACATTAATAGATTTTATCTATATTTTTTTATTAAATTAAGGGCAATATTTACATGTTTTGTTCAATATTTACGCACAAAAATGTGACATTTCACATTTAGGTTTCTATCTGCCCAGTAATCTATCTAAATCTAGTAAGTGTATCTAATATAGTCTGATATTATGCCCAATGCCTCTCATGGTTTCTTCCAATGTCTTAAGATCGCTATCCAAGTCAACGCATTGATTGCGTAATCTTTCCTGTAGGTCTTTTGTAGCTCGCTGCACTCGCTTCTTCAAACTCTGTCCAACCGCATCATTTGCCAAATGTGTAGAAGCGATGCACGCATCCTTCCTTATGTTTTCGATGGCAGCCCATTAGTGGAGATTAGGGGGAAAAATGATTATCATTGGGGATTAATGAAAAAAAATACTCAGAATTAAAAGCATATTTAGAAGTAAACACAAATTTAAAAAAAAATGAAGTGGTGTTTTGCCGGGGGTTTTGTCCACTTTTCCTGTTCTGGGGATTTTTGTGTTGGGGTTTTGTCCACTGGGGTTTTGTCCGCTGGTGTTTTTTTGTCCGTTGGTGTTTTGTCCACTGGGGTTTTGTCCGTATCCCTACATAATCAACTCATGGGAAGGAAGGAAAGCTACTCTGTTAACAGCAATGAACGAGATATGTTAGTCAACACGTGGATAAATGAATGCATTATCTTCGTGTATTGCCATATATATTTTATTATTCAAACACTAGTTGCACTAAAACATTTCTGAACATCAGTGCAAACACGTGACATTGAATATAGTTTCTTCGTTCCTAATATATACATGTAACATTATTTTGGATATTCACAAATTACTTTTATTTATTCACTGCAATAATTTGAATCTTATTTACGATCGTATTCCCTCTCCAAACAAGTTCTTTCTCTGTCTGATACTTCGCTTGATAGCTTCCTTATATTTAATATTACTTTGAAGCTGATTGGCTGTCTTCAAAATGAATATAATCAATTTTCATTTCATGACAATTGATCACATGATCGTAAAACAGTTGACGCAGTTTCTTTTCCATCGTGGGCATATAGTCCTTCTTTGCCATTTCGCCCGATTCATCATCGTTGCAGTAGTGAAATCTTAATCGCGAGTGACGAAACTGCTAGTGCTTTATACGAATTCAATTGTCAAGATAAGGAAACAAATTCAATTCACCGTTTGTAAACAGCTCGATAGGAAGCAATTCGCAAAAATGCGATCTTTGAAGATAACAATGGGTCGATAAGTATTTCAGACAGATATCCTAGTTGTTTTCCTGAAATTGTTTTCAGTATGTGGTTTTACTTTGGTTCTACGAATTTCTTGCTATGAATTCCAATGACGGTGAAATCCGTCTATGGGTTATTGATGGCGATTTCATGCGAGCAAAAAAAAAAAAAATACAATACGGTCTTTTGCAAGGAAATTGATGATAAATTGGTAAGTTAGTTCATACGAAATCCCAGATAATGCATAACTAAGCCCGGTACTTCATGCTTTAGCCCTCGTATTGAATCTTATAGCATTTTCTTAATAAAAATGCTTTATTTTATTTTTGCGATCTATCGAGAACATCATTAAACGGTGTCATCCAAAGCGTGACTAGGACACGGTGTGGACACCGCAATTCCTGTTGATACTTGTGAGTGGTCAGAATTGGACGACGTGCGCATCGTTCTTTGTTGCTGTCATCATTGGAAGATGTCTGCTTCTGTCTAACAAAGATATGCTTGAAGTTATACTAATGTTTCACCTGTTAGTCTTCGTGACCCCTGTAAATTTCACCATTATAATTTACCAGCTTTCCCTGTGTGAAGTTGATATACTATCAGCGGAAGTTATTGTATAAAAAAAACGTTATTTTCCAAGATGCTGTCTTTTCTATAATGACAGAAGAAGTTAAAAACTAGTAACCAAACGAATTATTATGCATAACAACTTCTTAGTTTATTAGCTGGCGACGTTCCGATGTGGAAGTTGGAGGTGAAGGCCAAGAAAGTCTCATCTCAAATAGAAATCTCTGAGATTCTTTCTCATATATTTAAGCATTATTTTACCCATTTACCCAGCGAACACAAGGAATGCTGAAGTATATGCGTACTATATGGAAGACAACCTCCGATTTTCTGGATTCGGTTGTAGAAAATATGATGAACAAATTCGTTTCAGACAAGCACCCTGCCCTAGTAATACTTGGAAGAGTGATATTTCCGAATTCTTTCTTATGAACAGGTCAACAACTATGTACGACACCCCGGTAATAGCCAAAAAGACGGCAACCAACCTGTTTTGGCAGTCAAGCAGACAGTCTGGTCAAAATCAGTTGTGTTTGGGCATATAATGCAAGTATGAGGCAGATGTTTACATTTGGCCACATATGTCAAAACTATGGGCAAGATCACTCGGCAAAACTCTGTCAGAATTTTCGTGGCTATAAGTATGACAAACAAACACAGAAAGTTGTTCCAGTAGGGGACAATAACAATTAAATTGGCAAGATTATGGCTGTATTCGTAAGAATATATTGATAGGGAGTAAAGTGAGAAGTTACTCAATGGTCTTAATTTGGTTTTCGTTGCATTGGTTTGGTCCTAGAACCAAGGTAGCGAAAGACATAAAATTGGTCAATGAAAACGCCCAAAATAGCCAGAGAGAAGCTAAGAAGGAGATTAAACTGAGGATAATGTTAATTCCTTTACATCCCCCCCCCCCCCCCCCCCCCACACCCCTTCGTCAAATTTACAGGTATCTGGAAATGGGGCCAAAGAAAGCCACAAATATATACAGGCTGATTTAACATACTTCCTACCCCGATAATAAATCAATAATCAATAAATGATTCCATTGATCCAGTCAACTGCTCAGTAATGTACACTGGCTTTCTGTATAATCCATTGAGATTGGGGCCCTTTTAGCAAACTGAGATAAAATCCACTTTTAAACTTTTGGGTATTAGCTTTGTGGGTGGATATTAGGTGCAAAAATAATTGTCGATCGGGATGCTGTATTTGTTGTGCCAAATTCGAAAAGTTTGCTACATTCGTGGAATGATCGGCCAAGAAAGGGATGACAAATGGCTGCAGTGACCTTTACTCGGATGATTATTTACTCATATCATGTTGTCGGATTGATTCTTCACATGCCCTCACAGCAGTTTTGGAAGTTTGTGATTATTTCGAGATTTCAGTAGTGGAGGACAACACAGGGGGACCTCTATCCCTTTTGGGGCTTAGAAATAGAAAGCTAAGCAGATTCGGGTACCCACAGAGAAGATTTCGGAAAATTGTCACAAAATTGAGTCTGCCCTTGCAAAGAATAAGTTGCAATTATTTATTTTTCCAGCTTTTCGCGTCCAGTTACGGGTGGAAATGGTTAACTGCATCTTTTCAGTGGCTGTGCTGAATACGGCAAAGATTTTGATTTCTATCATAATGGCAGATGGGCCCATGTCGAAGAGCCATCACATTGGATTGACATCTGGGTTACTTCTAACATCACTTTTTTGGTATATTGATAAAAGCCATCATTTTTGGCGAACACCTACGGAACAAGAAAATAATGTTCAGATGTGACAATTCAGCGGTATAAACCACCACGTCTGCAGATATGACGATTTTGGCCTTTCTGTTACAGTGTCTAGAGAACAATATTCCGTTTAATAAGAGATTACATGTAGCAGGTCAGCTAAATGTCATTACAGACTATATTTTCAGTTTGAAGTGAAATAAATACAAACAGGTGGCATCGAATGCAGAAGGGTTATCTATTTCCGTTCCGTGAAAATGTCTAGTGTGTCTTCTAGAAAAAGCACTCAACATAGCAAATAAACTTTCAGTTCTTTCAGTTTAGAGTTAGCAATGTATTTAGATCAGACCTGGCCTGTCTCCTGTGATCATGCTGTACAATACGATTAGGAGCTGGGAACATCCCACAAAACATTTCTTGTTGCGTAAATGTTAGAAGATATGCACTGGTCAGATTCGCATATGAATGATTCAGCCCACATTGACAAATTGAAATCATAGCCATAGCATTGCTCAATTTTTGTTTCTCTCAGTATGCGAGTGATGTCTTTCAAGCAGTCTCCGAATACAGACAAAGTCACTTACCGAGAAATGATATTGAAATTTACTACAATACAGACACCCTTCTCTAAGTTAGAATTCGGGAGATAAAGACTGACCAATTTGGGAGATCAGTGAAAAATTGATAGATTAACTTCTAACGAATATTTTCTCTGCCCCGTCCGATCTATGGCAAATACTTCATTAAAAGACCCAATGAAAGTGAATATCTGTTCTGTAATGCAGGCACATCAACCCTTACTTTAGTCTGTCCATTTTAATTAGTCGTCTACTTTGGAGCTTGTCAAAAATGTGTAGTTAACTCTGCATAATGTTTCTTTTTTGCATCGTATAGAACAAACTGAACTTTACAAAACGACCACCAGTAGGGGAAATTGGGGTACACTGGGACATTTTTCACCTTTTTGCAAAAATATCTGTTATTATTGCTCTGTAGTGTATAGCTTTGTATACTCTCGTTATAACTTATACTTATTATGACATAGTCACACAAAAAAATCTGAAATGTCTGTTATACTTTTCTCCAAAATTCTGTTTTAAAAACGTAAAAAAATGTGTCCCAGTTTGCCCCACTATGGGGTACTCTGGGACACTCACTGGGGTGCGATGGGGCAATAATCAAAATACATTTTATAAGAAGGATATAATAATAGGTTTCATAGGAGTTTAGAAGATTCAACAGCAGTGGTTAAGTTAGTTGCTATTTTAGGCCCCTGCTTGACGTAAACTATTTCCCAGGAGCCAAATTTGTGGAAAAGATATTTTGTGTGATTCTCATCCCAACGAAAGCATTTGACTTTGAAAGTTTTAGTAAAACTCATCAAATCTGATAGGATTGGCAAATACTACCATCTAGGAAACAAAATAATGCACTTTGATGGCATTTTAGGTGAAAGGAAATTTCACCATTTGATTATTATTGTCCCAGTGTGCCCCGGCAAAAGTCTCCCACTATGCCCCACGTGCATGATATTTTCCTTTTTATGACAAAAAACTAATACATACAGCTGTATGAGATACTAAATCGATAAAATTAAAGTGTACCTTTGTCCATCCTCTGTCTGTAGTAATAAAACAGCAATGAATTACTGCTGAAAACTTCTCCTAACGAACTATCATCCTCAGTCCTAAAAAATTAATTGGACTGCTCAAAAACAGGTTTGTATGAGGGTGATAGTTTTCTGCTGATAGTAATGTGATGTGCCTCTTGTTCTTAACAAAAGAGCTAGACGGCTTGTCCCACTGTACCCCATGTCCCACTGTACCCCAATCTCCCCTACTCCGTGATATCGATAATATATCACGCCTGAAATAACTGTAGTTCTCTTCATATAAAACTCCATTACAGTTGTTTCATGAACCGGGTCTCTATCACATAGGGAGCGTCATAATGTATTCGTGTTCCACTAGCACAAAGGTCAACAATACCGAGTAAGGTCATAGAGGTGTGTGCGCTTTATCATTCGACAATTTCACTGGGCATGGGGTATAAGCGACACTCCCACGAACCGCCTGTTTTTACTTTATACGGCATCAGTGACCTACGTACCAGTGGGGGTGAATACATTATGACGTCTCCCTATGTAATTGAAACCCAGTACACGAAACAACTATACTGTAGTTTTATATGGAGAGAAATACAAAGTTATTTCAAGCGTGATGTAGGCCTACTATCGATATCACGGAGAAATGGTAGTCATTTTGTAGAGTTCAGTTTGTTCTACACTATGCGGAAAAGAAAATTTATGCCGAGTTAACTACTCATTTTTGGCAAGCTCCAAAGTAGACGACTAATTAACATAGACAGACTTTAGATACCAAGTTACCGCTATACTGAGAAAGACATCGGAGTATAACAACCTCCGCCCACCGCTGCCTACCAAGCGCATATTCTAAGGACTGGAGCATGTACTGTACGTGCTACGAATTGCATCTCCAATCATTTGATTCAGGCTAGGAGCAGATGGAACTCAAGGATGATAGAATGTATATAAGGGTCCTTGCACACACATTGTATGTCTCCTTCAAGGGAGATAACAGCGTATCTAGATGTGACGTTATCAAAAATTCGTATGAAATGTTGGCTGATATGCTACGAGATCCCATAATAATTCAATCATACGGTGGCTCGTAAGGGACATTCCTTCTAGTTTACATTAAAAAAACCCCTGTTAGTTCACGGATATTAACACCTCCGCACGGCACGATTTTTTTTAATTTCTACCATCTAACAAAGCCAGACGTTTCGGCAGGAGTAAACCATTTGATGTTTATGTTTGCCACGCACACTGTCTGGAAATGATGCCATATTTGGATACTGTTTCTCGATAATGTTTACTATACTGGTCCACACGCTACCGTGTGTAATTACTGTGTGTGTGATTGAAATAATTTCGCCGAACTAGCCACCTGATTGGCTAACATATGTAGTTTGAAATCCGCTCGGGATTTATATAGTGCTGAAGTCAGATATAATATTCCGTGATATTATATCTGTTTGCTGAGATTGTGCCATCCCATGCCTTATTGACTGGGAACATCAGGAGATAGCGCTCCACATCTAATGGAGGGGAATAAAGGGTATGAAATGGAAGCATTTGAAAGAGACCATTGAGGCTATCTGGAGATCTAATACAGACGCCATCGTCATTCACCTACGGGGCAATGATTTAGGCAAGGAAACATATGGAGACATATACCCATCTTAATTTTATCAAGCGAATTTCTACGTTCCCACTTCGAACTTTCCTTGAAAAATTTGGGCCCCTCTATTGTTCAAAGAACTTATAAATAGACACGAGACTTCACTGACCTCGAAAACATTTGAAATTCGAAATGGGTCGCATAAGAGCCTTATTGATTGGCTGACCTATATAGTGGGTTAATACAAGATATTAGAAGGAAGGTCGCCGCTAATAAAGGACGATGTCACTCTACTCACAATCGACGAATCAATGAAGTGAGACAGATAAATCAAGGCAGGTTCGAAGTGGGAACGTAGCAATTGACTGGATAAAATGAATATGACATATACCATGATATTAGATAAAAATTCTATTCTCTACCTTAGTTGGGTCGGAAAGTTGCCTCGTCTACAATAGCGATGAACAGCAGATGGCCAAGCAATAGGTGGAAGTATGAAGCGAGTTACCAGGGTTATCTAGGTGGGCCCGTAGTGGTCCGATGGGGTCGTGTGAGGTGTCATCGTGCAGTCCAAATGGATGCATGGTGTGGGGTGGAACTGACGTCATTCTGCACATGCACAGTAGAAAAGGTGTATTTTAATGGACGTTTTGGGGTAGAAACGGACCCATATTGGGCGTACTAGGCTGTGGGAGGTTTCATCGTGAAGGTTTCGCGGAGGAGCATCCGACTGCACTAATATGTTGTCCGTTTTCAACATTCTGCGCATGCGCAGACAGGGAATGGTGAGAAAATGGGCACTGGAAGGAACGTATTGGGTCGAAGTGGACTAATATTTGTACGATTGGGCCGTGTGAGGTATCAAGGTGAAGCATTCGTGGGGAAGCGTTCAACATGATGGGTTTTAGGGTGGAACTGACGTCATTCTACGCATGCGCAGCAGAAAAAGTTTATTTGAATGGGCGTTTTGGGGTCTCGACGGACCCATAGTGGTCCGATTGGGCCATATGAGGCCTTATTTTGAAGCTCTCGTGGGGAACCATCTGACTGAGCTAGTGTGTCGTCCGGTTTCAAGATTCTACGCATGAACAGTCTGGTCGTAGTATAGAGGGCAGGCATTTTAGGGTTCGTGGGGGGGGGGGTCTGCTGAGTGATTGTGGGATGTCATCTTGAAGCTTTCATGGTGTAGACCACGACTTGGGGGATGTCTACGTCATCTGTGACGTCATTATTCATGTCTTCAGTACGAGTAGTAGCCAGAGTGGGCGTTTTGGGTGCATGGAGGTGTGTTTGTGCGATTGAAGGTCCATTCTTAGGCCGAATGCGTCGTGTGAGGTGTCAAAGTGAAGCTTTCGTGGTACAGACCACGACTTGCGGGATGTTCGTCATCTGTGACGTCATGGTGACGTCATCGGTTGGAGTAGTATTCAAAGTGGGCATTTCTGGAGTGTGAAGGAAGGTGTTTGGGGTAGAGATGGACCATGTTGAGGTATCCTAGTGAAGCTTTCTTGGGGTAGAGTCAGACTGGCGTGGGTGTTTTTTATATTGGAAGCCGCGCCAATCTGCGCATGCACAGCTAGGGTGTAGTAAGTAAGTGGTCGTTTTGGGTGTGCGTGGAGGTCTGCTGAGCGATTGAGGGACCATCCGTGATCCTAATAAGCCTTGTATGGTGTCATCTTGAAGAAGGTGCTTGAGCGATTGAGGGACCATCCTTGATCCAAATGCGTCGTGTTGGGTGTCATCGCCCTCGGGGTATAGACCACTACTTGACGGATGTTCACGTCATCTGTGACGCCATTGGTGACGTCATCAGTAGGAGTACTAGCCAAAGTGTGCATTTTGGAGGTGTGATGAAAGGTGTTTGGGATAAAGGTGGACCATCCGTGGTCCAAATTGACCGTATGAGTTCTTATTCTCAAGTTCTCTATGTCTAGCGTCGGATTGAACTGGTGTCTAGGCCGGTTTCATCATTCTGCGCATGTGCAGTCTGGCCGTAGTATCGAAAGTAGGCATTTTAGTGGTTCGTGGAGGTTTGTTGAGTGATTGAAGGTCCATCCGTGGTCCTATTGGTCGTGTAGAGTGTCATCTTCAAGCCCTCGTAGTATAGACCACCACTTAAAGGATGTCCACGTCATTTGTGACGTCATTGGTGACGTCATCAGTACGAGTGCTAGCGAAAGCGGCCTTTTTGGGGTGTGAAGGAAGGTATTTGTGATAGAGATGGACCATGCGTGGTGCAAATGTCCCGTGAGGCGTGCCCAACGCCCGTCAACGTCCGGTGGTGGTGGTGGTGTCTGTACATATAGGGATTAACACGTGTCCTTCATCTGTTCGGGACAACGGATGGTATGGTCTTTGTTGAAAGTCATGGGCGAGCGTCCATTGTGTGTGTATGTGTGTGTGTGTGTATGCGTGTGTGTGTGGGGGGGGTGTAGGTGTGTGAGTGCAGGTGCGCGTGTGTATGCGTGTGTCTGTACGTGTGTGTGTTTCTCTGCGTGAGCATTGTGCTTAGTTAACCGCCACTCTTTCTGAAGACATGGAGGCTCTGAAAAGAGACGTTCTTTTCTGTCGCTGAGAGCATTAAGATGACACCTCACACGGTCCATTTGGGCCACGGATGGTCCCAAAATCTCTCACCAGACCCCAACGAACCCTAAAATGCCTGCTTTCTATACTACGACCAGACTGCGCAGGCGTAGAATGTTGAAACCGGACTACACACTAGCCCAGTCGAAAGGTTCCCCACGAGAGCTTCAAAATAAGGTCTCATATGGCCCAATCAAACCACTATGGGTCAGTCACGACCGCAAAACGTCCATTCAAATAACCTTTTTCTACTACGCATGCGTAGAATGACGCCAGTTCCACCCTACAACCCATCTTCCTGCTTCTCCACGAATGCTTCACATTGATACCTCATAGGGCCTAATCGGAACACTATTGGTCCACCTCGATCCCAAACCGTCGCTTCCAGTGCACATTTCCCCACCATTCCCTGTGCATGCGCAGAATGTTGAAAACGGACGACACATTAGTCCAGTCGGACGCTCCTCCACGAGAGCTTCAAGATGACACTTCCCACAGCAGTAGAGGGAGTTTAGCCGGTTCTAAGCCAGCGTTATATGTAATACGCCACAAAATAGTGTTTTTGTTACTTAATATCTATTAATCCTTGTTATTTTACATAATATTTTTTGTTACTTAATAAGCAATAATCCTTAAAATAGTGTTTTTGTTGCTTCATATGTATTAATCCCTGTTTTGGTACCACATATGTAAGTTCTATTTTTAGAGCAACGCCTCGGTTCTAATTTTAGATTTTGGCATCATTGTTAGTACACCTGTTCTATTGTTATTTCCTGTTCCTTTGTCTTTAATTCTCGACAAACTTGTACGCCGCATCTAGGCAGAACAATATTCTCCTCATAAACAAAGAGCGTTGAGTCACGCTATTCATTGTCTTCATAGCTAAATTTTTATCTGCTCACACACTGACATTATATGGAGAATCTCTGTTCTATTGTTATTTCCTGCTCCTTTGTCTTATTTCTTGGCAAACGTGCCCCCGCACATATGCAGAACATTAGTCTCTTCATAAACAAAGAGTGGTGAGTCATTCTATTTTAATTTCCCTGCCCCTTTGTTATTTCTCGACAAGTATAGACGCGTCTATGTTGAACAATAATCTCCCCATCAGCAAGGAGTGGTGAGTCATGTTCTAAATTATCATCATAGCCCAATGGAAGGAATTTGTCTACGCCCACATATACTATAATGCATGTTGTTTATCGGACAGGTCCCATCTCATAACTAAAAATCTCTCCACAAAGGTCACAGTGTTTCCGCTTTTCGCTTTCTCTACTACTCATTTTGTCTGGACTTTATATACTCTTTATTTACTATTCATTATATTACTATAGTCTACCTCGCACGGTTCAATAGTAGCTCATTTGGAGCGAGGATAATCCAATCATGCGTACATGATATTGCTTTCTTTCTATACTACTCCCCCATTTTCCCCCCTCTCGTTAAATTCAGTGTGTATTATGTTTACTATAAAGTTTGCATAATGGGACCGAGCCATGTAATCGTTTACAAGTGATTGAGTGACTAAATATCGAGGGGCATTTTGAAAATATAGAATAATTGTGCAAAGTTGGAAGTCCTCTTTCAGAACATCACTTTAGTCCCTAAAAAGGATGTTTATCATCATTGTTGGTTGATTTACGGGTTAATGTATTAACCGTACTGGGGCGGTAGCGGTGAGGGAGGACCACTTCGGCTGTTTAGAAAGAGGACTTCCAACTATGCACAATTATTCT
>JAVTVY010056059.1:0-30061 GCA_036873755.1 Hanleya hanleyi | reverse complement strand
GACACCCCACACGACGCATTCGGACTGAGGATGAAGCATCCCTACCCCAAATACCTTCCTCCACTGCCCCAAAATGCACACTTTCGCTACTACTCGTACTGATGACGTCACCAATGACGTCACAGATGCTGTGGATATCCCTCAACTCGGAATGTACACCCCGAGAGCTACAACATGACACCTCTCAGGACGCATTCGGACCAAGGATGGTTCCTCTCTACTCCGAATACCTTCCTTCACTGCCCTAAAATGTCCACTTTCGCTACTACTCCTACTGATGACGTCAACAATGACGTCACAGATGCTTCGGACATGCCTCAACTCGGAATGTACACCTCGAGAGCTACAAAATGACATCTCACACGACGCATTCGGACTAAGGATAGTCCCTATCTACACCAAACTCACCCCCACGCACCCACAAAATGTCCACTTTCGCTACTACTCGTACCGATGACGTCATCAATGACGTCACAGATGACGCGGACATCCTCAAATCGGAATGTACACCCCGAGAACTACAAGATGACACCTTCCAGGACGCATTCGAACCGTGAATAGCCCATCTCGACCCCAAATACCTTCATGTACTGCCCGAAAATGTCCACTTTCGCTACTACTCGTACTGATGACGTCACTGATGATGTCACAGATGACGCGGACATCCCTTAAATCGGAATGTACACCCCGAGAACTACAAGATGACACCTTCCAGGACGCATTCGAACCGTGAATAGCCCCTCTCGACCCCAAATACCTTCATGTACTGCCCGAAAATGGCCACTTTCGCTACTACTCGTAGCGATGACGTCACCGATGACGTCACAGATGACGCGAACATCCCTCAAATCGGAATGTACACCCCGAGAACTACAAGATGACACCTTCCAGGATGCATTCGAACCGTGAATAGCCCATCTCGATCCCAAATACCTTCATGTACTGCCCGAAAATGTCCACTTTTACTTACTACAACCAATCGCGCATGCGCAGATTAACGCGACATGCATTCAAAAACACAATTAATATTCTGACTCTTACCCCCACACAAGCCTAGCCTTTGACACTTCATTAATGACCCATTCGGAACCGTGATTAGCTCATCTCTAACCCAAACACACCCCTACATAGCACCCAAAATGCCTGTTTTCTATACTTCAAGCTGACTGCGCACAAAAGTAATATTGAACACGGACGAACCATTAGTGTAGTCAAGTGCTCCTCCACGAGAGCTTCAAAATAAGACCTCACTCGACCCCATTGGACCATTAGGGACTCACCTAGACTCCAACATGTCCACCCCGTATGGCCCTATACACCCATAACCATGCAGTATAGGCCTATGGGCCTACCCAGGCCTCGGTGACTTTTTTCCAAAATTTCACCGATTCGCTCCGCAACACTTCCTATCGTGTTCTAAATGACGAGACGAGTAAAACGAGACCCCACAACCCTACCGCAAATGTATAGAAGTACGTTTCCCAGGGGGATAAACATTGAACCTATACCCCAGTATGGGACTATATGGGGCTCGGTGACTTTTTCAAAAATTTCACCGATTCGCACGGGGACACTTCCTATCATGTTCTAAATGACGAGACGAGTAAAACGAGACCCCACAACCCTACCGCAAATGTATAGAAGTACGTTTCCCAGGGGGACAAACATTGATCCTATACCCCAGTATGGGACTATATGAGGTTCGGTGACTTTTTTCAAAAATTTCACCGATTCGCACGGGGACACTTCTTATCATGTTCTAAATGACGAGACGAGTAAAACGAGACCCCACAACCCTACCGCAAATGTATAGAAGTAGGTTTCCCAGGATGGTCCTATACCCCCCCATACCCCATATAGGCATTTTCCGTAATTTAGGATAAAGTCCGTATTCCGTATTTTTTCAGGAAAATTTTTACATACACCCACCCTGGAACTAGGGGGAGATAACTCTATTGATAGACAAGCCCCGTTAAGCCCGGCGACCTATATACCCCCATACCCCATATAGGCATTTTCCCAGGTTTTTCGATAAAGTCCGTGTTCCGTATTTTTTTTTTCAGGAAAAATTTTACATGCACCCACCCAGCCATCAAATACCCCTTCACCTAGGCTTCACTTTGATACCTCACTCGACCCCATTCGACCATTAGGGGCTCCCCTAGCTCCAAAACGGCTATTTCCATACCCTTGGTCTTTCTGCCGGAACTATACTGCACTTGACCTTTCCTCCACACTTCCTCCACAAATCTGCGCAGAAACACCTGCGCACTCGTCAAAATGAGACCTGTAATCAGTAGACACTACTACTCACGTGTAAGCTGAAGAATTATGAGCTGTGGTTTGAATGTGCATAAATGTCACCAAGTGAAATGGGCCAGTATAATGTGCCTTGGTCTGTAAGATGACAATTTACCTCATAAGATTGCGAAATCATATCAGCAGGCTGATATGAATTAAACATTTAACTGTGGTGACAATAATATGTTGTTTGCCATGCTTTCATATTGTACGTACTTCCTTTCTATCTGACATAACATCACTGATAAATAATAAATAAAGGACCTTTCAATCTGCAATTTATAGAAAACCACGTTCCTGTTATTAGATTGTTAAGACAATGGTTGTCTTGACCAGTTTAAAATTCAGATATTTTTTCGTTAGCCATAATTCCAAATGAAATTAGCGGATTATTGTAGAAGTGTGCTAGTTATATTATATGAAATACAGAGATTACTGGGAATAAGAAATGAGATGTTCCGAGTCCCTGATCTAGCCAGTCTTGCAATATAGATCAATATAACATCTACCCTATCAGTCTCTGCGTGATGGTCACTTCCATTTAATCCATTTTACCGTTTGGGCTCAGTTATCTAACCAACTGAGAGAAATGGCACTTTCTCGTTATCGTTTTCTTCTATAGAGCACACTTCCCATTCCTGAGTCGCACATGTATACTTATGCTATTTAAGGTTTAGCCTTTTATTGAATACACCACACACTTTCCTGTTATACATATATCGGAAATATTTCGCAGTATGCCTTCCCCAGTCCCTACAGTGTCATTCCTGTTGCAAAGGTGTCATTAGAATGTCCCGGTTTAGAAATACAGCAATAGTGATTTTATTCCTTAATGCCTGAACACTCTCTATGGGGAATCAAGAACTGCGCAAACGGGCCCTACCTCGCGGAATGAGTATATAATTAGACAACATTTACAATTAATAGTGTCAAATGATGCCGTCCAGACACGGTAATATTCCTCTTACCCGCTGTATTTGGGGTTAACTTCTCTGATTTGGACACGCTATTCATTCTGATGATCAATATTAGAGAGAAAATTATTGCCCAATCTGTCATACAAAACTGATATTGAGACCGGGAGATTCGGATTCTCAAAATAAATGAGATGGAAACCAGCATCGCCTCACTTAGCTTTCTATATATGTCACACAGCACTAATTCCATATAATTGCAATTCTGCCACTTCAATTATTGAAGAATAGCGATAACAAGATGATATTAAGATTTAGGCTGCATACGGATCGTCAAATAAATAGCCTGGAAGCCAACATATTGTGGAAATGTCATTACAGCCTGAAGTATTTTATTAACCTGTTGACCGAATACACAAAGACCCGACCAAGGGCCATGAACGCCCATCATCATTTCTCACAGTGGCATGTTACTCATTCAGGGGAAATTGAAACAATTCCGCTTAATGCCCGCCTTGGCTTCTCGTCTCGGCTCTTCTCAATGCCGCACAATCAGAAGAAACGGCGTAAGATCAATATGCTTGACCTTTCACAGCGGCTCTAAATTAGTTCCTGTCAACCCCCTTAGTGGAGAAAATTGTAGAATGTCCGATCCGGTTAGGGTCGCTGGGTTAATCCAAACCAATCGAGGAGTCTTGTGCCGACCATTGATCATTCCGACTCGGCATTTCTAAGGGTCATCCAGGTTTACTCATCCATTTCTTCCGCGACTGTGGATATGGCTGAACAACCGGTAACACAATATTGGGATATATCCTAACCTAAAGTGGGTTAGTACCAAGATGTGATCTAGTGGAAGTGAAACGGGATCAAGAAGATGTAATTGTCTTTCCCATAATATTTGAATAAATGTGAGTGTCTTATTGTTGAACGACGGCTCTCAACTGAATTTCTGATCTGAAATCTAACTGCAGTCCAGTCTGAAATCGCAGTAAAATGCTGTGAATATATGCACTTCAAAACGTAATATATAATTTCTTATAAAAGAAAAAAAACTATTGCCCATCATTGACGTATCATTTCTACAGATCGTGTGTTTCGAATACAATATATTAAAATGTAAAATTTGATCAAATATATCAACTTGACTAGCTATATGAATGATATCTTACCATATTCGGTAAAATCTGGTTGTGAAACTTCAAAAGCAACAATTAGATATATCAAGTCACAGCGGCTTCAGAAATTCACAATCTACGGGAAGGCAAACCTGGAAACTTATCACCCTATTAAAAATCGTTTAACTAAGGTAAAACTGTGTCGGTCGTGACAAATAGACAACATGGGTCAGCCCTAATAAAACTGCGGATTAGTGCCCACAAGCTAAATATTGAACGTGGAAGGTACACCAAGAATCTCTGATCTGGTAGATTATGTTAGGCTTGCAAGTCATTGCGTTTACTTCATTCGACGTCATCGATCGTGTTCCATTGACATCAGTTGAGTTATTTTTTTTAGCTGAACTGTCATCACAGCTTCCGAGATATAATTGATCTAATTCCGCTTAAGTCGGGACTAGATGCCGTGTGGATACTGCATAGTTTCCATATGAACACCTGCAATAAAAGCGCCGCTGGATGTGGGGAGCCGAGCGGGGCTTTCCTGTGGAGTCATACGGTTGCATTTTAATCGTCAGAGGTCGTCAATTTTCTTCACATCTTAGATATCTTACCAATGTGTTCACAATAATATGATTGACTATTGGATATCATTTGCTGGGGTGGTTTAATAGAGTACGTAAAACGTTTAGTTATCTCTAAGACTGGGGCGTTAATCCTCTCACGTTATGCTTGTCTTTTGAACATTCAGGTCACGAATGATAATTGCATAGCCTCATTCCTTTGTTCCGAGTTAATGTCAAGAGTGAATTAGTGACAGATCATGCCAACAGCCGGACACCCTAAATCAAGTTTCAAGTTCCAAAGTTCCCTAGTTCCAATTCACCAAGTTCCAGCTCCGTAGTTCCAAGCACCAGTTCCCACAAGCTCCCCCTCCGAAGTTCCAAGCTCCAATTCCCCCAAGCTTCATCTTAGAAAGTTCCAAGCTTCCAGTACAAAAGCTCCCAGATTTGATACACATCTAGTAGTTGTATACGAATAACACATATGCCATTGTCAGTAAGCCCATATTATAATGTTACTGTTTAGTTCATCTGTCCAGCCTGTTCAACACATGTTTTACAGATAATACTGATTATTAAATAAAATAAGCCACATCTAACACCTACTGGCACCAGTTTTTTGCGGGATCATAAGTTTGTGAAAATATCCATCAGAATAGCACTGGTCGGACAGGGAGAATAACTTTAAATAGAAGAAGGTCCGTCCATCATTGTAAGTATACAATACCGTCAATCTGTAGAGGAACTTAGATTACACACTTCCGTCTTATAATTTTAATATCGATTTCATGTCTCTTTTGTCGTGAAACTTCGTCGTGATAGCTATGGGGTCACAGAAAGTGACCATCCTCCTCTCTCAAATTCAAAGCCCATCTTTCAGTCTGTGAATACCTGAGAGAATAGCTGTGGGACCAGGGAAAGTAAAGGATGAGTAGACGGGGTACATAATAGATTAATTGCAGAAATAATTGGATGATTTGCTAAATATTTTGTTGAAACAGAACTTCTTGAACTATGTGTGTACTAACAAATGTAGAATCGTGGATGGCTGGACTAGGGCTATACGGCCAACACATCGGCAATGATATAGATGATACGTGACTGAACTTTCTTTTAAAAATGAGACCAGTCATCAGATTTCTTGTATTCATCACGAAGACCGTACACGACTTGTACAACTGTCTTCCATAAATTTAATCGCATTAGAAAATTTGGTTGTGTGTTGGTTGGTTTGATGTGTGTACGATTAGCTCTTACACATCAGCAACTTAAGCTAGAGGTATGTATAAATAGACGGCAATTAGTTTCATTTCAAAGATTTCTCAGTTATGTTATTCGTATTATCGTCAGCGTTGTTTCGATTTTTTATTTCTTGGCGGGGTTCATTCGCTGAAATTGTCACATATTCAGCCTGTTTGCTGAGTCTGCCGCCAAACGGATAAAAGTGAGTTCCCCCTGACTAGCACTAGTATGTAATAAAGTGCAGTTTAACTGATAGCAGTATTCAGTAACAACCAGTTGTAAGAAATCATATTACCGAACGAACATTATACATTTATTTCAATGATTGGATAATTGTATGTGGCGCAAATGTGTCAATCGGACGGACGAACGAGGAGAGAATGGGATGTAACAAATGCATGTGGTTACGAAGTAGATGTCTATCGAAACTTGAATGATATGACCACACGGCCCCTAGCACCGGCATAAGCCGTATTAGATACAAATCTAGAGAGCTATGATGGAAATGCTCTGACAACTCTTTTACTGGTAATCGGTGAGCTTTTTCGCTGTGACAACTCGTACATTGGAGATTGGTGAGCTGTATCGTCGTCAGATGTAAATGACGGAATTTAACACAAAAGACTAGTCTGTAAGGCCCGATGTCGACCTAGCTGAAGAAGGGAATACCACATTTGCATGTATAAGGTCATACAACAGACGTCTATTACAAATTTTTGACATCAACTGCATGTTCGTCAGCCAGGTGCCTATTTGAATACCGACAATAGGGCTGAGGAGTTCTCGTGTTTTGCAAGGTTCATTGCGTTATACCCATATGTTCTGTTGACAGTGCCTATGAGCTTTGTTATCCTTCGCCGGGCCCCGGTCGAGGGATATGGGATTGCTTTTTTGTGTGAGTGGGTGTGTCTATGTGTGCATCACCTTTCCCCGTCGATAAACTATTGATTCAATTCACTCCAAATTTTAACTGATGGTGTCTTTGTAGAATAGATTTCTTGCTATTGATTTTGAGGTCACTAGGTCAAAGGGCAAGGTCGCATGGGCTAGAAAACCTGCAAAAAACAGGGAAATCTCCTCCAGTTCCAGTTTATAAAATCCTACCAAACATTAGGTACAGAGAGCCGATGTGGCAAAGAAGTCAGTTATTTAAGTTTGGGCCAAATGGACAAAAGCCAACTTCACTCAAGTCAGAGAACCTGTAAAAAATCGAAAATCGCTTGTTCCATGTTCAGAATTGGTTCAAAACTGGACAAAGGTCAAGGTAAAAAACTAGGCCAGAAAATGTGGAAAAAGTGGGAAATTATGAACTCAAAGTCAGAGATGTGGATTATGGTCACATTCCAAGTGTACCTCAAACTCATTGCAAGTAGCTGTAATTGATTTGAATAATTACCTCCCGACATTGTGGCCCATCGGAAGGATCTTCACTAGAGAGAGTCACATGTAATGCTAGCAGCAGATCCAGTAACATACATACAGAACACGTCCTCATCCTGTTACCGCATATGATTATGAACATAATTAATCTTACTTAATCCCCCAGAAAGGCCAAACACGCATACAGTTGCGAGTACTTCTTTGGACCTTGCTACCACTGCCATTCATTTCATTTAGGTACATAATGAGAGGCGTTTTGGATGCAACCGAACGAATCGCTTCACGGTATCAGAGAAACTGTGAGTCGGCGGTGATGAGGTTTGATTTTGGAAGTCATATCACTTTTCGAACATGCTGATACATTTATTTGTAGCTTCCAGACCGATTGGCATGTATCCAAACTAATTCCATAATCCTTCTTACTAAAACTAGCTTGTATTCCTTGATATAAAACTATCTTAGAATGCTTAATGAATATACATAACAATCCCGATCTCATGTTACATCCGCGATCATGGAATCTGAGATTACGGATAGTACAGGCATCATATCTGACACTCAGTAGCCATTCGTCCTCAACAAAAGATTTCCGCGTAAGTAATCGATATAACTTTTTCATATGACAGATCAAATATGCATAAACTACAGTAAAATCAAATTAAAAAAATACAAAATGGTTCGTATCCTGCAAGAGGGAAATCGGGCAAAGGCTACGGGAACGTGCACATCCGTTTCTCAGATCGGTATGCTCATTGACTTGAAAAGAACTGGCGTGTCTCCTCGAACAAATAGGTCTCCATATCAAACTATGTCCACGGTTGACCGATTTGTTTGTAATGTCGTTCATGATTGCACGAGCTTTAGCTCGCCTGTAAGAAGTACAGGAAGAGCTATTGTCATACCCTCATCGGCGTCCAATAATGTTGAGGTAAATGTCAAGGGTGGTATCTTTATAAATACTTGCTCCATTGCCCCAAACTTGGCATATGTATTATTCAGAATGTTGGGTGGGGTATGTTGAATTTTTTTTTGCATTCCAAAAAATTCAATTAGCATAATTAGCCAGTTCAAGGTGTCATGGTTGAGATATATTAAAATACCCATGTTAAAATGTATACGAAAAAGCCAAAAATAAACGAAAACTCAATGTCGAACGTCTTAACGTCGTTTACGTAACTGTTTTTACTCTGGGCGTTAAGAATATCAAAATTGTTAACTTGTTGGTTCGAAACTAAGCATTTTATGAACTAGTTCTTTGCCAATTCGTATAGAAAATACAAATGTTACCTTTACCATTACTTTCCCCGAAGTGTTCTGTTAGAGCATATTACCCATTACTCTCATATCATTTTACAAATTCAACTACACAGGAAATATAATCATGATTTCCGACAATATTTTGAGTTTGCATTAACTGTTTGTCTTTGTCAATTAAAACACCGTCAACAGGTGGTTGGTTCGTCTATCCGAGAAACACTCACGATCATGTTGTGAGATCATATGGCATCAAGTCCGCTTACCCTAGCTGTTGTATCTTCCCGTGGACCGCATTGCGGTGGCCTTGTGGTAGAGCGCTCCTCGCAAGCGGCAGGTCCCATGTTCGATCCCGGGCCGAATCATACTACAGATTTAGAAAATGGAGGTTCAAGGAACAGGATAGACCAGGAATCGAAAACAACGCTAAAAGCTCACTCCATCACGGACCACATGTTCTCGCTTACCAGTATAATTACAATTTCGGATCATCGGGGAATACATTTCCCGAGAAAAGTACGGAAAACTGAAACATATCAGCAATCCATCAGTCACACCTATTTTACTGTACACTGAATCAAGCCTCGCACACCTTTTTTCTAAACTACCGAAGTCATTGCCTTACCTGTCTGTTTAGATGTACCAGTTTAGTTTTTGGTACACGTCTTTTGTTAGAGAGCTAACTCTCGAATGATGAGCCACACTCGCTCTGTATGGTTTTATGATGCGATCTTCGGCTAATGATCTTCTTGGAAGGATGCCAGTAAGTGAACAGTAAATGATAGATTTTCTTTGCTGATTTTGAATTGATAACTATAAGTGGTCCTTTAGTTGTTATTTGGACCATGTGGCATATTTTTTAATCATTTTTGAGAATAAATTACAGTAACTCTTTCTTTCCAAATCTCGTCATCTTTTATAATATGACCATTGGGCAAATAGCTTTGTGACGGAACTGACGGAAGACGGCATTATTAGATAGCGAAATATTCACCTTGGTACTGCAATATTCATAGCCTGATTTTGAACTGATAACTAAGTAGTTTGATTGTTAGCCACAATTATGTCTTCAGGCTGCCTAGGACTCCATTTAATCGATACCTGTTATGTTGGTAAAATATTGAAATCAGCTGCGCCGAAAGTAATCCTTATCTGATAAATATGTAATGTTAAGGAAGTTCTCGGTTGTGTTAACTGGATTTTAGAAGTTAATTTGGTGAAATTATTGAAGTCATGAGCAGATGAAAATGGCACGCGAGAAGAATAAAAAATTAATTAAGTTTGTAAGAAAATGTCACAATGTTATTCCAACTGGGAACAGAATGACGCTTACGTCTACGTCTGCTCTTCAGTTTTGTTGCGGAGTATATATTCGCATCATGTACGGTATATTGATGATTCTTCCAGGAGGATAATAAATTTAGGTTATAAAAGAAAAAAAAGTGCGTCAAGCAAAAACTGTAAATAAACGAAAAGCATAAAAGTCAAAGACAATTGTCGCCTTTTATTCAGCTGTACTTCTCATGGACGTCCATTTGAATTATGGTAGTAATAACGCATATATCGGATGTCCCTTGGATGCCGTCTCCGAAAGTAACTCTTGCGTACTTCTTGGCTTGAAACTCAAGCTGTGTATAGAACCAAAAAAAAAACGCTGATCACTTTACTATTATTATGACTAGACAACCAACTGACCGCTTGGTAATATTGTGTGATAATCAAGCAGTACACATTTGCACTCAATTGTAACCTATATGATTACCGGAAATTAAGATCATCCCTGCACGTATAGCCCTGCTGGGTCTAGATATGGGACTTCATTGCACAATCATATGTTTATTGATAGGAATCTTACAACAAAATATATACAACAGGAAGAAATATGTACATGTACGACGAAAGTTACCAGGAGAAAGGACGGTGATTCCTCTAGTTTCCGGATGATCATGCAGCAAACAAACCTGCAATACAGAATAACAAAAGTGTGTTAGGTTGACCAGAATTAAAAAGTGGCATTATAAAAAAAACACCGGTAATCAAATATTTGGATCTGTTACGGTAAAGTCTTATATAAACGATAGATGAAAATAACAAATAAATCGGTCTCAGCGCATTGCCGAGAAAACCAGTTCAATCGAAACAATAAAAGTGCTTGAATAAAGATGCAATGGAAATCCAGACCTCATTCCACTTTCTCTCAAGTAGCCATTTCAAGATCGCTTATCAGGCCCACTCAATATTTTCTCTTGAAAATTATTCTTTCATGACACCCATCCAAGTATAGGGTCACTTCTTGGATAATTTCAATGTATTCGATTTGTGTGAATTAAAAGATCATAAATACAGCGTTTTCCTCTCTGATCTGGTTTTTCACCATGGACGTTTCGACAAACACATGCTCAACATAGCTCTATATTTTCCCGCCAGGTGGGAGCAGTCCTCAATCGAGTTTTCTCCGTTGGGTTTAAACGGCGGACTGAATGGTATGCCACGTGCGTATATGCGTGTACTCCCTGACTGGTACAGGCAGTCTTTTCGGACAGACACGTAGAATAAATGGCCATATTTGTGGAATATTAAAGCTAACCGTGTGTGTTCATGACACAAGACCTTCCCTATAGACATCAATTACGAAACTTCAAAGTATACAGGCAAAATAACAGAAGAGACCTTTCCATTCTTTTCACCTAAACGATTGTGTCGATTTGCCGGGAATTTTCCGCGATATACCGACGCTAGGTTTTCATCACGTTCCATGAAAATGCATTCATAAAATAAAAATCTGAATGTATATTTTTCATCTCGAGTATTATAGGATCATGAAAGTATTTATATCATTTAGGTCTCTCCAGCTCTTTCTATGTGATTGTTACCGAGAAAAGTGAAACACGCGGTGCCGGCAGTAAAATTCCCCGCAAATCGTGTTACACGTTTTCCAGTGAACATTATCAGAAAACGGTTGCAGAGACAAACATGATATTATATTTTCATGGTCTTATAATTCTCGCAATGAAAAATGTTTTTTTATTTGTTTTTTTTTATTGTATCCATGCGTTTTCAAGGAAAGTGAATAAAACCCAGTGTCGACATATCGCGGAAATTTCGCGACGAACCGACACAACTTTTTTCGTTAGATTTTTCCGTATCGCCCTGAATTACAAGGAAAAAAAATATCAACCTTTATATTGAACGGATGTCTCTTCAATTTTAATAGTAAATAACCAGAACAACCATGCATGCTGGCTGAATAGCGGCTCGTCAAAACGTGCCATCGATGGGGCGCCTTTTGTTGTCTCGGCCGACTATCAAGGATTGAACGGATATTATGGAGCTACATTCCGTCTGCAGTTGCGGCGCATGCAGACATAACGGGGGTGGTAATTAGTCTAGTGATTAGACTGAGGCGGTACCGCGATAACAATGCGGTAACTACCCTGGTACTTTTGAGTTTTGACGAGGCTTGTACTGTATGAAAATGTTTTAAATCTAAACTCATGTTGCAACTCAGTTTTGATAGATCGGGGTACCAAATTTCAATGATGTTCCTCTGTATATTTTTAAGTTCCTGTCCTGTTAATGATACATCAAACTTCAGTCTAGCCCATCCATAAAATATTTATAACATAGAAAGACAAGTATAAGATATTACTTGTTTCATTGTCCTGCTCTGGTAATAAAACTCACTGCAAGTACATGTAGGGTGATATCAAGAATATTTTGCTGCGTATTATCTTCTACCGGTACATAAAAATCTATATTATGAAGTTATTTCTCGAGAAATAAGGCCAATAGTCTCTAGTCAATACCCTGGTACCAATTGGTTCGGACGGCTACTAAAATAGTATTTCTCAGTTATCAAAAGACTACAGGCAATATATGGGTTTTAAATTGTTTTACAATATAAGAAGTGCACATTGGTTCCAACAGGCCTCTCGCAAGGCATACTTCAACCCTTTCAGTCAGGCGAATTCAAAAGTCTAATTGTTCTAATAACCGGTACTTATATCGCAACAAAATTTGAGGAAAATGGAAAACCTTGAACATCTTATTTGTAAGACCCCATTAAACATCTATGCTCGATGTGATCACATTTTGAAGGATAACAAAAGTTACAGGTAAGAAAAACCTTGAATCTGAATGCACAGCTTCGGTGGTGGAGCTTGAAATTTGGGGATGGAGCTTGAGAAAGGTGGAGCTTGAAACTTCGGAGCTGGAACTTGAAACTATGGAGCTGGAACTTGAGAATTGGGAACTAGGGAACTTTGGGAACTTGAAACTTGAAAATTAAAGTTGAATTGATACGACTAGTCGTGAGATTGATATGGGTTTGCAATTGATATTGTCCATGGTTGGATTCACCGGTATGGGTCATTGCATTTTGCGGTTTGACATACGACTCTACTCTCGATGAAATTTTGAAGAGATACGTCACCACCCTGTATCAGAAAGCGGAGATAAGATTTAATTTATTTGGGGAACTACGGGAGAAGAAAGAGTTGAGGAAGCAATATCAATCTAATGAAAATTAAAGAAAATATTTCCTTTCGTATTAGTTTCTGTCGATATGAAATCCTCAAATGCATTCTGGAGCGAAAAGTCATCTGTCCAAGTTTATAGGCCACATGCTGAGTTGTCCTTGTTGTGCAAGCACAATGAAATTTACGAGCTATTTGTCGACTACCGATGCAGTCATGCAGTTTGGGGCTTTTCTGATTCCCGACATAGGACAGGCTTTCACAACTTCATCTAGGGACTGACACTGTTTATGACACTGTTTATGACGCCGATGTTCGGATGCAACCTAGTGGTAATAGATGAGGCCAATACTCATAACACAGATCGAACTAGTGAGCATCCACGGGTTCAGAAGCTGGAATGCCGTTTGGGCTTCAAAATGTGGCAACTATACTATAACATGCTAATTTAGCGCGGAACAGCGGAGATTGGCGACTCTTGACTCACTCGATATCCAGACAGGCTCTGATCACATATGCAAAATGACGGTCGATAGAGGACACTCTTTATGGGGCTATCTCGGTGGAAAGTCCTGATTATATTGTTCGGATTCGACACTCTTAGCAGCCTCCCGATCAGCCGATCATGCGTGCACGATAACCAAAGTATTATTCTCCAGACAAAAAAAAACAAAACAAAAAAAACAACGGTTTAAGCAAAAAGTTGGCATAAATACTTATGCGGCATCAATGGATCAATACAGAAACAGCATCTCTCTACGAAATTAGGTGCACACAATGTACCGGTTAATTACACTCCCGAGTAATTTGGTGAATTTCGATGGAGGGAACAGCTATGTATATATGGTGATATTTTGGATGTAATAATAACCTCAGTATCTCAACACTTTTTCTTTGGCAACCAAAACATCCAAATCACCAAGACATATTACAGGAAGAAAACTGTTAGTATAGTTAGCTATGAACTCATCGTGTTAAATATAAAAGGAAAGTAACTAAAATATTTTGCTTGACGAACAGTTCCACCAGAATACACTGGCCATGGCCGATTGCTGTACGTGATCCCGTCATTTTCTGGCCATCCTACCACAGGGGAAATATTTCATAAATGCAGTCGACGTGGCAAAGATCTTCCCAAGCTGATTTTTCTCACAGCGCTTATTAACAATACAACCAAAGTCAACATGCGTTTCGTGCCTTTTACCACTTTTTCTGATCTTATAAGCGATTCATCTTACCGGGTCGATAATCAGACATCAATCCTTGAAAGAAGTAGGAATGTGTTCACAGGAATTTAATTTGGGATAGCAAAGTGTCAGTCACTCTACTCACAAGAGAATGATGTGACTCGACATGATCTTACCAATGGCTACACGTACTGAGGTAGAACATTTAATCCCATTGATGGAGAAATGTAAAAAAAAAATGCGTCCTACTAGCATATGATGATATCCAAACAGAACTATTTTTGGTACATTCGGTCTATTTCGTCTGAAAACAAAGCATCAGCGGAGATTTGGACTATGAGAGAGATCAAAGTAGAGACAAAGACAGTCGGACCCAGTATTGCTGCGGTATAATCATGATTATAGATTAAATCGCCTGTGAGAATGAATTTTACTCTTGTGATATTTTGTTCCGCAGCCTACGGAAATAGACTAGTCCTCTGCATAGAGGATAGAGCTTGCCTGAATGCACCACTCGTGATTACTCACAGCCAACAGACGCTGATATCTACAGACCATTCAATCCTCCACTCATGTGCATAATTGGTAGGAACACTCAAAGCTTAAGCCTTTTTTCAAGCAGTTATCGGTGAATTTCGGAGTGCCGTTTTGTTAAAATGCCCTCAGTACGCAATACCAATATACAGTTAATCGTCAGATCATAGTTCGCTTTGTTCTGGTTAAAGTTTCAGTTTTGTAGAGCATTTGTCTGTTACCTGACAGGTATCAATTTTTGGAATCCAGAGAATCATTTCTCTGAAACACGCTCGTGGAAGAGAACTGGAATTCCCATTAGATCCATTCACAATGCAAAAAGTAACCAGTTTTAAAAAAAGCTTGTTTTACTGGTACCTTAATGTGTTGCTTCGGGTAGTTACTGACATTTTCCAAACATTAATTGTAAAATGTCACTCTTGAAGATAAATACACCTGACAGTTGGTTGAATCTCTAACTCAATATCTTACAAGTAGGAATACACCAGAGAACACCCGTCGCCTCCTTATTATGGATGGCTGAGTACTTCGCTATAGTCTGTCTACTTCAGCCAAATATGCTTTCGGCATTTCTTCTTGAATAACTCTCCACACATGCTACAGGCAAGATATCCCGCTCTATCACAACAACACCCCAAGGTGAGAATAGAGCAGGGCAATTCTGAGTAATGCTGCGAGACATGACTATGTCTCAGTGAGTGCATGTATAAATTATTCCTAACGTTCGGTTACTTTGGATGTGTGGTGTGACATATTTCATGAGGTAAACCATGTAAGGGTTATAATCACAGCGATTCCACTGGATTATATATAAAAATACGATCGAAAAGAGTACATAACGAATTGGATCACTATTTTCAAACACTATATAAATTTCGATTATTGACGTGAGCCATTTTCGTGAAAGACTACGTAAGGTTCCATTTCATGGATTGGTACGTCTAATTTGACGCCCCAAACAGGTATTCCCGTCGTGTCTTTAGAAAAAGAAAATGTTGAAGTTTCTCCCTTTTTCGAAAACAATATGACAATGGTTTTGGCGCTGATACGCCATTTTTACTGAAGAACGTGTCGGCAATTGAACAAAATAGTACGGCTTCACAATGGTATGGACAAAACCCCGCAATCTCCGCGGCTCGGCTATCGAGCCATTACAGGCGCTTGACGAGGGTAACTCACCATCAATAATTTCATCAACGTCTTACAACCTGCCGTCGTAAGAATGAATGTTCGACAATCACCTATAACCCGTCCGAATTTAAATTTCACGTATTTCCTGCGATGCGGGAAACGATCACTGCCATTTCCCTGCTAGATCCACAAATGAATAGGTTCTCATATCGTTTAACGATCACGAGTCATGTCTTCGCGACGGTAATAAAAAGAGCGAAGTGATGAAATATCGATTCCCTTCCCTCTTTTCTACAGAAAGAGTATAACACTTTGTCGGGCACGGGTCATAGACTCCAACGGAATTCCGTCGCGTCCAACAGTAACTGGAAATCCATGATTGCATGGAATTTTATGCGCTGTAATCTAGTAAAATCGCATTGTACTTGACCATAGATACATTTGGGGATAAATTTTAGCGTAACCACGTGAAAGTGTGTATTTTTCAGCCACGTTGTCGAATACGAATTAGTTATTTAATATCACTTTATGTTTACACTGCCTCATAATACAGAGATGGGGCATTCATTTAGTCAGCTGTGCTCCAATCCTATCACCACCTTATGAATCTCTAATATATTATAATATAATATATTCGCATCGAGGGCCAGTTCCAATTCTCTAATACCTTGCGTATTTGCTATGCCATAAGCAAGCCATGGTCCACCAGAACGTGCCAGCCAATAGCACACCGACGATCTCTAAGAACGTTCGAGTCTTCGTGTTGTGTCTCCCAAACTCTCTTTCAATAATCACATGTGTCCGTTTGGGCCACAAGAGCAAACCGAAGGCGACGGGTGGTTGTTGATAGGGAATCTGGAATTTTATTCAGCTTCCACAATGAAATCTTGGTTCAGGATAAACTACCTTTTGTTCCCGTTGAATGATATTCAGCCCATCATAGCCGAAAACTGAGCGAGGGGAGAGTTGCCTAAAGTACATGCTGAACAAGGCCATGCGCTGCCGGATGAATGCTTATGTTAAGTTAATTCTCTGATCAGGACACATCACAAGCAGCGATATGGAGACGTCACCATTAGGGAAGCGGACACTTCGTTATCACGTCGTCATCATCGACGTGTCCACGTCATCGTCAGCGATTTAAACACGCCATCATCAGCCATGTGGATATTATCATCAGCGATGGTTCACGTCATCGTCAGTGACGTGGACATGTCCTCATTGTAAAAGTGTTGACCATAAACACACCTGCTTCCCGGAGTTTTGTCTGACACAAACTGTTTGAATCGTAAAACTCGAACATTGTAGTGGCACATTCTGTCATATTGTATATTTCTGGTCAACCTCAATGTAACAGTGTTGACCAGAAATACACCTACAGCTACCTGGTGTTTTGTCCGTCTCACAATGTAGAACTGCAACAGTGTATTGGCACATTTTGTCATATTGTTATTTCTGGAAACTCGTTGTCTCTTGATAACAAATTGGTTTTACGTTAAACTCCTTTCAGGAGTATACGTAGTTAACATATTCGCAGTTGGAGATATATCAAACCCGACACCATACAGGCACACGGACACTACTGTGAACGTCATCATCAGCGATATGGGAATGTCATCTTCAGCTATATGGAAACGTCATCATCAGCGAATTGGAGGGTCATTATCAGCGAAATAGGAACATCATCAACCGAATATAAATGATTTAACATTTAGCAAATCAAGGGAAATTGAAGCCACAATGCATGAAACAACAACTGAATCACCGAGCCTATCTCTTTTATATGCACGTTCGTACAATGCCATACGGGGTTCTGTCCATCTGTCCATCTGTAAGCTGTGCGACATCTCCGGTTCCATTTCATGGACTGGTACCTTATCCATGGGGCAAACAGGAACCCTATTCATTTTGAAGTCAAACGTTCCCAGGCCAAGGTGACTGGCCGAAAATTAGTAAATCTTTGAAAAATTTTATGGTTCCTCTATTGTTCTGAGATATAGTATCTTTCTGGTCAGCCCCACAATGTATAAGTGTTGATCAGAAACACACCTACAGCTTTCTGGTGTTTGGTCCGACTCACAATATTTGAATCGTAGAACTGAAACATTGTAATGATGTTTACCCTGTGACCAAGTTCGGCCGATAATTAACTAGAATAAACCTTTCCAATTTGACTTGACCTCATGCATAAATGTCGAGGGAGTTCTTGTGGATTTGTTGGAATGATCATTTCTCAAAGAGGCTACTTTATGAGTATTCAATTCCTAGATGTACAGGACTAATATTCGGGATATGCTAAAGGGAATAAAAATAGGCTGTTATCCCGATTTACAACCGCAGTTGGGTCGAACAAATGAGGCCGAACAACCACAGCTCAAATGTGCTTTTTCAATCTGCATGCTATCAAGGAAAATCAATCTGTGAAAGAAGAAATAATCCGACACTACCAAGACTAGCGTGCAGTAGATAAACTTATTATGCATGTACATAGTTTCTCCGCTGCCCTCGATTTGTTTGAAGGGCTAGAATGACTCCCATGTGATTAAGCGATTCCCTTCCAGAAAATAAATACCGTCCCTACAAACGGTTGGAGGGACCCAGTACTTATGCTGATCTCGTCGTGGTTTTCATGATTACATCTGGGGTTTTTTCAAAATATGCTTGTTCGGGCTCTGTCAGATCAAGAGACAATCGATATGGGATCCAATCGACGAGCAGATAGCGCTACTATGAACAGAAATTTGCCGCCAACAATATCCACTTACTCAGAAGTGTCCAGCAGAGATAAGAAATCATAAGTCCTGTTCTCATTTCTACATAAATCCTCTAATTTTTTCCATACTTGCACACAAATTAAATATATCACTGAAAAAATCATTAGTCAGTCAGTCGCCTTCTACGAGGAAATTCTCCTAATTAATCAAAATAGATTATCACATGACAGATTCCGATGAAGCCAATAAATGGCGAATGACAATATCCTGGTTCGCTAAGGTTATTTGAATTCATTCGTCTGCAGATTTATCATTTTAACTGCCAGATAGCATACTCCGATTCAGCCCCTCTCACACATGAAAACCTGGAGCACATTCTGTTCTCGTATGTCTTTCTACATCGTCCGTTACGGTACAAAGTTCAGCAGAGTTGGCGTATGATATCACATCTACAATGTGAGTGGGGGAATTAGTGAGGTGGGGAACAAGGTTAGATGTCACAGCTCCACAAATCGTTGCACTCTTTAAAATCATAATTCGGTTACTCTTCTATTGAATGCACACAATGAATTTTTCGTTGCTATCACACGAGTAAATGCTTGAATACAAATACAAATTTATCACGGAATGTTACATGATAGTAGTATATATACCCTCTGACGCAAGAGGAATAGGAATGATGGAATAATTTATTGATTGTGTGTTACAGAACGTCATAATGGACACCTGCATTGTGGATGTCGTTAAATTCCCGCCATCATTGTCGCTTACTTGACGATTGAATCATAGTGATAGAGGACAATTCGGAGGTTAATTTATAATTATATCCATGAATACATTTATCATGGAATGAAATCAGCATATGCCTTTGTTCAGAGCAAATGTAGCCGAACTCTCTTCACTATCATACCGTGTCATGGCCCCTTGTGCGCTAGTGCTAAAGATCTGGATAAAATCACGCCTGATGGCGTCCAAGAATTGACTCCATGATAAATTATGATTGTTAATGATCCATTGATTGTCCGTGGAAACGAACCGGGAGCTCGTGTTCTACAGCGGATCTTGGTGGGACAGGAATCAATTACTACTAGCTACAACATCCTAACAAAGGCTCAGAAAACTTGATTTGCACATTTATAAATTCTCAAACATCCAACAGGACACCATGTTCCTCTAGAGAACGTACTCATAGAGGTAATCAGGAATATCCAGCGAAATTACAAGTTCTAGACTCAAAGCGGAGTCGCTAAAATCTGACATAAATATATTGAACTCTACTGAGGACGACTGCAAAAGGCAGTATAAAATGACCCCAATTGCAAATACTGATAAATGGCGATAAAAGTAGATAGATGGATAGATAGATAGATAGATCCAGGGCAGTGTTGGTTATAAGGGGTGGAAAGAGGACACCACTCGATATGGGGGGACCAGGGGAGCTTTTAATCGCTCATTAATTCATCCTGTGTTTTTCTTTCTGACAAGCGAGACTTGACCCATTTCCAACCGAATACAATCTCTACTCCCATAATTGTCGGGCGCCTAAACATTCTGTTTGACAGGGATAAAAATGTCGGAGATCAGGAGAATTTTCTTGAAATTGGTTTATATCGATTGGCGTTCTTATCTTAACAAATCGACGACTAAGAAAGATTGGTACTAGAAAGCGCAACCTTTGGGGTCTTTCAGCACACATTGAGTCTGAACCTGGGTGCTCGTAAATAAAATCGACAGTCAGGCATTTGTAGGAAATCACATTTCGTAAAGAATCCCTTGCCTCAATAATGATGTCTTTCTTATAAGACATTGTAAGCGCCGAAAGGCAAGACAATGATTTCTCCGTCATAAAACTTGTTTTCACTGGCAAGTAATATTTTTTATCAAACTTGATTTCCGTGTCGTGTTCTAGACTTATCACCTATGTCATTCGAGGTTCAGTTGTGGATCCGACTCGATTGTACCAATGTAAGTTTTAAGTAGGAAAGGACAATAGAGAGAAATAGACTTACTAAGTGTCCAATATATGCGTTAATCCATTATTCCCACAGATAAGGTTTTACATAAACTAGGATGACAGTAACTCGTCCGGAATACATATATTATATATGTATTTATGACGATGGTATAATCACAGCCGAAATATGGAATATTATATCACAATTACTTCCATTTGCGAACTAATACTTTCATCCTAGTACATGCGTTAAATCCGGGAAACAGTATTCAGTCGCTATCCACAAAGAATTATCGCCTTATCAGCGGGAAGATTTCATCATTGTACATTATTAACACTCAACCTTAAATGATTATGGCCTATCTTCTTGTAAGAGAGATACAGGCAACAGTTACAATGGTGTCTTCTACATGTACAGACAGACTTTGCTTTTGTAAGATCCTGTCCAGTGCTACACTTTCCTGGTTATTGCTCAAAGCTATAATACATCCCAGTACATTCTGCCTGTGACTTGATCATTTGAGTAAGTATTGTAGTGTTTTTGACATGATATAATTAGTACGATGAAGCGAAATCGCCACTGCAAATATCATGCCATGTGAAATATATGTACACAAATGAGTATCGGCAATCAATCAATCAATCAACCAATTTTGAATTTAGATGTACGCCAATAACTATACATTGAGTTTGCTTTTTAAAGAACTTTTTATTTTCAGGCTTATATAAATAGAATAGTGTTGAATATCTGTGTAAGATGTTGAAGTATGAAGCAGAGATAGAGCTTCCACAGATAGTATTATTATTAGATGGCGAGGCAGGTTAGAAGATTTCGAAGAGGAGTGGTACATAAATATCAACAGCAAGTGCTTGTATAAATGTCACAAAGACCCAATTCAATAAAAAGTTAAAAACTCATTAAAAAGGCCAATATAATATAGACAATATAGATAAGAAATGAGTATCGGCATCGTTTGCCACTACCTTTATAATGTTGCTTTAATGTTACAATCAGTAATGTCGTGTTTAGGAACTGAGGAGGCTAAGCAGTCTGGCATAGGCTAGCCATTACGTGACAGAATACGGGGGCACAGGTTCGACCCTCACACGAAAATCACCATTACAATAGAGAATTGGCTGTAATGTTACCATTACCATTTTGTGTTGTACCACGACAGATTCACCCTATCTTTTAATAGTTCATTAGGCTAATCAAAGATGTATTCAGTCTACCAAATCGTCATTAGTATGTGACGATTTTAATCAACGTCACAAAACATTGTTGCAGAAACTTATAAAACAGGGCTACACAACCAAGCGCCTCCACTCAAAATTTGGCGATACATATCGCATGCTGATAGCAAAATACGAGCGTAGCGTGCAAGATCTATGGCGTTACGTTTCGTAACTTGTGTCTAATTCCGCTTAACCCGGGGCTAGTGGCCGTATGAACCCATGTACTTCAAGATCCTCATGGTACTCATATGAACAGTCACAATCAAAGCGTGACTGAGATACATCATTCTTTACACGACGATTTTACAACGAATATTATGGATTAAGAATACTGATCAGCGATACGGATTTGATATTTTTGGAACATCATGATGTCTTGCCGGCATCATTGAAAACTGTTGAACGCTTCTCTCTTGCAGGAAACAAGCCTATGTTTATGTATACTATGATTGTCTTTTTGAATTTGGTGCTAATACTGTTATATGGAATAGGTCTTTGGATTATGGACGCGGATATTCTCTAATGGACGACGGCTGAATTATGAATGACGGACCAGACGCTTGTAATTAGTACGCTTACGTTTAGTGCAAAATTCCGAAAGGACGACGACGACTGTCTCTTATATGAAGGATCGGATCCGACTATATCCCAGAGTTTCAATGACCGAGGCTGACAATAGAAAAAAAACGGGATAGAGCTGTTAGTAAAATTAGAGCCATCTTCCCAATATCATTGAACAATTCAACCCTTTCTTGTAGGTAATCGACACAATACTGTTATTTGTTAAGACTGGTTATGTATATGGATACTAATAGCTTAGAAGGGAAGATTCTGGCATGAAGGAATGTCAATATGGAAGACGAAATGTCATAGTATTAAAGGGATAACGTTTAAATCGAATCTTCGGCTTTCCGGATCCTGTCAAGCCAATAGCCGCAGGCTAACATCTGAATACTCTCCGGTCTGTTTCCATCTTTCACTCAAATGTGAAGATCAAGGCTAACCCTGGCTGTCAGCTCCACTGATTTTATCCGAGAAGATGATTCTCAAAACGCGGATAATCTTGAATATTCTCACGAAGGTATAAAGAAATGCATGATTGAGCATCATCTCGTATTGTGTATGTGGAATGGCTGCTTGTGCTTTGCGTGTCTGCTTGAAATGCCAGCGATGTTGTTTTTCGTTGTATGTTTTATTTCATTATATGTTCTATGGGTTTATAGTTTTATTCTGCAAAAAAGCGAGGTGACTGATATATACTTAACATGCAATTCGTCCCCCCCCCCGCCACCCCCAAAAGTAAGGATCAGTAACCACACTCTGGAAATTGAATCAGGTCGTTATACCATGAAGCAATCATAACAAGGGAACTTTGTACTTTTCAGTATTACGTAAGGCATGTATGCTCAAACAACTTCAGTGTTGCTATATAACAATGTTCACCAGTCTTACGGTAAAACAGCAACGCCGGTGCTAAGGACCATGTGGTCATGTCATTCAAGATATCAACATGAACACCAATAATAAAAGCGCGGCTGGGATACAAATCATGCAGTCAGTATATTTGTCCGTGGGGTCATATGACTTCTTGTCAGTACGCCGGCATCGTTTTCGAGCACAGTTTTAATGTTCCTTTTAACGATTCAAATGTGCTTTCTCATACAGCAATTGATTATGCCCGGTTTGTCTAAATTAGCTTATGATGGATTTAGAAAATTCGTCCAGTGGCTTCGAGGCGTTTGTATGCTAGAATGACTTCGACGTGATGAAAAGGTTTCCCTCCTAAGCAAAAAAATCGAATGGTGTATCCGCAATCGGCTGGAGAATCCTTATACCTCTTCTTATTGCGTCAGCGTATTCATGGTTACATTGGTCATATATTTGTTCAGCTTAATTCTTACTGGTAACTATTAATCAGTCATTCCTTTCTTGACACTGTTATGTTTAGTTCTGGCACGGATTATGTTCAAACAATATTTTAGATATTTCAATCTGCTTTTTCTTTTTATTCTGGTTGATAACTGATTATTATCAGCGTTCGCTCGTAGGTTGTCTTCTGATATTAATTTGCCCCCTTCTGTGTGAAGTCCAGTTATATTTCGTTGGTAATTATTGTAGAGACGTATCTCCCTTATCAGTGTTTTATTCTATTAAAGTTATATTTCTATCATTTTGTTTTAGGTTGCGGTGCGCGTTCATCTGTTCATGATGCCTGGCATTATAAAAGGTGATGATTTTGTGCAAATGTCCTTTTGCTGTCCGCATTTTGTTTATTTTGATGTCACATCTCTGTTTATTTTGTTAAGGCTGTATATTAATATATATTGACTGACTAAGCTATGCACATAAATTTTCACAGGAATATTCGAGGAATCATGCCTTTCAATCCAAGTATTGATATATGGAATACGTCATTTTATTGGTGTAAAACTGTTTGTGGCACATATTATCAAGTAAGTGTTTCGATGTATTAATAAACGATAATAATGTGCCAGGCACTGAAATACAGGGATGTGCCGTTAGTACGAATTTATTGGCTGTTATGTCCGGCCAATCTCTGGTTTTCTTTGTCAAGTCAGTGGTCAGTTTTAGAGACCTATACTTACAATCATGTGAGAAGTGAGCGTTTGGGAATACCTGAATGGCAAAGATATGATCGCTTCGTGAAACGTTGATGAGTCTTTTTCTAAGTGGATTTTATAGCGATCTCGTCTATCTACATCGTTCCAAGTTAGGATACCTCTGTGAAACAGACAGTACACCGCAATACACTATACTGATACATCATCGTCAATATTTTCCCATTACCCTTTTTATGTTGCGTTTTATGGTGTTCCTGTCTTCTGGCCCATCTTTCCTTGAATGAACTTCCAAGTCGTATTACGTTCACACTTTATTGTTTATGAACATCATGTCAATCTTGCGCATAAATAGTCCAGTAAAGTACGAGTTTTAACCGAATTTATATTTACTTTGAATATTTCGTTTCTGAAATAGCAATGCTCTACTCTTGTTGATGTTGCTGTTTGCTGTTGTTAATATTCAGTCACTTCCTGGTTGTTCATTTTTATGAATTTTTTTTCACCATGAGCTGAATATACATGAATATTACGTTATGTTTTTCACGGTTACCTCTCTATCTTAGTTTTCACACAACTAGACGATGTAAATAATTTTCCGCTAACACACTACTCGGACTTCTTACTGGGTGTGACTAATTGAACTAATTTAAGAAAAAACTATGAGGTATATCAATGAGACGTGTGGTTGTCGAAAACCTTCGTTTGAGAGCGAAAAATGGTCGAAAACGTGTCTTCGTAATTTCAACTAAGGGAGATAACTCATATACTCGATTTCAGGTCTTAGTTACTATTTCTAGTGTTATTGAAACAGTCACGTTATTCAAAATTCTGTTTTATTGGTAAATCGTTATCAAATACTTAACGTTACTGGAATTCGTTATTTACTGGACTGTATATGGTGTTTTGTTTATGGCGGCCTAGAGCCTAATTGATGAATCAGACATACTAGTACATTACCCGTAGGGTGACTGTCTAACGCCCTACAACTTTCGTAATCCCTAAAGTCAGTGAGAACCATATCTAAGATCGTATCACTATCCACTCGCTTGGACGCAATCATGGATGGCTCCTTTAACATTATTACCTATTGGTACGGGCGCACGGCTAGGAGGATTACATCATGTCCTTCACCCTGCCTACCTCCTAGTCACAAATCAACATTTCTAAGATAATATCACTACCCGGTGGCACGAACGCACACCTCACTTCATAACACAACGCAGTGGCTCGGACGCACAGCACGAACTCATACACGGATCCTACCCTTAACCCTTAAGGTGACTACGTCTCTCTTACATCTTTCTCGTGACAGAGTGTACAAGTTTCGTATGTCACGGACGCACGTACACATGTCTCTTATACAGTAAAACCATGTTTCGGGAGTGAATTTGCAATAAATCCCGCAGGTATTCTAATGAATCATCGCATTCCCTGTAAACAACTTGGAAATACAGTTGGATAAATAATAATGGTCAGTGATTAGGATTTTATGTAAAGAACATCACTGTGTCTTGCCGGTATCATTGAAAACTGTTGATCGCTTCGCTCTTGAGAAAAAAACAATCATCGAGTGTTTTCTACTTTGTTTTTCATACAAATTTGGAATTGACGCTGTCATATGAAATGTCTATCGATTAGCAAGGCACAATTCTTTTATGAACGAAGGATGAATATTGAATGTCTGATCTGACGCCTGTTATCTATAAAAATGTCAAAGGCGACTCTTGATAACTAGGTTCAATCTCAGCAAAGATCAATCAGCAAGTATTCTTGGATTCAGTCTTCTCCAGTCAAAATTCGCGTCGACTTTCCTGCAGCTCAGCTCGATCACCTTTTTAAATCTGTTAAACTGCACAGGCACTGGTGCTTCTACATGTGATATTGGAGCGATATGCAAGAGGCGAGAAAAATTGACGATGTCTGGCGATTAAAAACCAACCATATGACTCCACAGTAAAGCTTTCCTCGGCGCCTCATATTCAGACTCGAGAATACGATGGATTCTCGGACGTAACCTTGGTTTCTCAGCCGCGCTTTTATTGTAGAATAAATAAAATACAGCCCGTTATTGCCGTAACGCGTGAAAATTTCGTTTCCTTCTTTTAGAAAAATGTTCAAGCAGAATCAATCTAGACATCCGAATACGGTTGAACCGCCTAGAGAGTGACCTCATTTGGTAAAGTGGTTGGTGTGTGCATGCACCAAATGAACTCGGGATGTACATTATTTACAAGCTAATTCAGAAGAGCCGTGCAGTAAATATGCGTCTCGCGGAAGTTGAAATCATACTTGGCGGCTGGATATTCAGAGCTAACCTGTGTCCGCGCATGCATGAGCTTCTAGACAAAAGAAACGTGCTGCGGTTCACAATTTTAGAGTCTGAAGAAGGAAAATGTCAAATATTCCGTCTCAGGATTTGATTAGGTTTACATGAGCGTTTTGTTGCCACCACACTTATATGATGTTTAAGACAGTTTCTGATATTTTTCAAGCATTAATTGCAACATGTCACACGCGAAGATAAATACGCCTGACAATTGACTGGAACTCCAACTTAGTATCTTCCAAGTAAGTACACCTCACATGCCAGACAACACCCGCCTGCTTCTTATACTGGATAATTCGGTAATTCTTCGTAGGTTTCTGTCTACTTGATGCAAATATGCTTTCGCCATTTCGTCTTGGATAATTTTCAGTAAATGTCAAAGGGAAGATATACCTCTCTATCGCCACAACCCCCAATGAGAGAACAGAACGTGACAATTTTATTCGCACCGATGTAAAGGTTATAAGGATGACGATATCCCCTAGGTTATGCAAGTACAAACGAAAAGAATGCATAACGCTTGGGAGCTATTTTTTTGTTTCGACTATTATTTTGGAAGACGTCTGCCAACCGTATGTCTAATTTGACTCCGACGTGACTCTTGGAACAGAAGATGTTGAGGCTTAACCCTTTCTTCGAAAACACTATGAAAGTGGTTGTATTCAAATAATACGCTAAAGCTTTAACGTGGTATGGACAAAGCCCGGCGCTCACCGAGGTTCATCTATCAAGACAAGACCCTGTAATATCTTGATAGTCACCATAATTACATTCATTAAGGTCTTATAGGCTGCCTTGGTAAGAATGACTTGTAGGACAATCATACAATGCCCGTCCGACTTCAAATTTCACGTATTTCCTGCCATGGTAGAATAGATTATTGCCATTTCCTTGCGAGTTTCACAAATGAATAGGTTTTTATATCGTTCAACGGTCACGATTAATGTCTTCGCGACAGTAATGAAAAGAGTGAAGTGATGAAATATCGATTTGCTTTCCCCTTTTCTACAGGGAGAGCATAATACTTTGTCGGGCACGACTCCTAGACTTGTAAGAATTTCTGTCAGGTCCAACAGTAGCTGGAAATCTATGATAATATGAATATTTATGCCCCGTAGTTTGATAAAATAGCGATGTACTTGACAATAGATAGTTTCTGGGATCAATTTATGCGCAATCACGTGAAAATGTACATGTTTTATGTTTCAGAGACATTCTCGAATTAGAAATAGTTCTCTAATGTCAATTTTATGTTTACTCCGTCTCGATATAATACAGAGATGGGGCACCCAATCGTAACACCAGCTCACGAATCCCTATTTTTTAAATATGGTATCAAAAGCCACTTCAAATTCGAAAATACCATGTTTGCTCTTTTAGAAGTCAGTCGTAATTCAAAAAGTTCGAATCTTCGTGTTCCCAAATGCGACGAACGACTGCTATGTCCCTCCTCGCCCTCCCAACAAACGCATCCGTTCGTATGTTTTGGATGCGGCTGGTGGTCGTAGATTGGGAGTTCGCAAATTGATTCAAAGGCGGGCAAGAAACCAAAAATAGTGGCTGATCTTGTGCAAGCAAACATCCGTGCTATAATCAGACGTTCGGGAAAATAGTTTGGATGTGTGACAATTGATTTTCTATCACTAATTCAGATTGGGTTCAAATAAAAAAAAAATGGTTTGGACTCTTATGGATGGAACTTATATTTCTAGGTCACATATAACACATACTTATTGATAGTGCTGATGATGACGTCGTACATACGCTGGAGGTGACTGATGCTAGAGGTGACAGAAATGGGTAATAAACACCATCTCGTCTTGAAGTTTTTTTCTCCTCCTGTCAGAATTTGCTGCAATTCATGCCGCTTACACGACGAAGTTGGAAATATTGCTTCATAAACACCACAGATCTAGCGGAATTATCCGCCGTGGATCCCAAAAAAGTCACAGAGGCCAAGTCACCGCTGAGAAATGTGAAGGGATTTGCTCGAAATACCAGCTATGTTATCCAACATGGTGACGCGGTTAACAATGTTGTCGATATCGCACGATTCCTTGCCATTATACTGTGTTCTTTCCTCCCACTTGTGGTATTCTTTAGTGCATAATAACAGTATTCACTCAGATATCAGAAGTTATATTGGTGAGCATAGGGCAAGACAATCGGCCAGGGCAGCAGTTATCGCAGATAAATATAAACCAATTCATACGAGAAATGGAAATATATTCAGTATCTGTATTGTGAGAAGAGGTGCGAAGGTAGGAAATCTTGCGATTAATCTAAAAAGGCAAACTGAGCATTAATGATGGGAAAGGTCGGGGCTCTGATTCGGGCACGAAAACGGTGGGTCCAAGGAAAACATTACTAAACCTTGGTTTGGACCTCACTGTCAACACTGTGACGAGTAAGATCTTCTCAAGGCTGAATGTCGGAAATAGGGATAGAAATTTCTTTTTGGTACGAATAAATTATCTCCCCTGACCCAAACATGTAGATGTGATTGACCATGCACGCAAAGCAAGATGGTTGATTGTGCGATTCCAGATTCGATATCAGAAGGGTTTGAAGAGTTTATTGTCTGACGTGATATCGAGAGAGACGGCCTATCTGGGGACGAGTGGTCGCTAGCCTCTCACCGCTGATTCGGCACGGGTTCGAGCCCCGCTGGTGCATGTGTGAAAGTTTGAGAGTTACTTGCCGACGGGCGGTGGTTCTCTCCGGGTACTCCGGCATCCTCCACCATTCGAACCAGCTGTCACCACACGAGTGAAATAAACTTGAGTGTGACATTCAACCAAATCCTTACTCCCTGAGGCGTGATTTTGTTTTCAAAAAAGGCATTTTTATGGTCGAATTTTCGGTCAGATATTCATGTGCTTTCTTCGCAAGCACTGTACGATAAATTAGAAAATACTAGGCTGATGTGAAATAAAATAGCTTTTGTCCACTTTTCTTAACAGAAAATCAGGAACGCTGAAGAAAAAGGACGAAAACATCACTTTTCTGGTACTCCACATGGACGCCATTTTGAATTTACCCATGATCCTCTGCTCGCAGGCTTATGCACATAGGATCAAAATGACGCCAATATGATAGTCTGCAAAGTCACGAAGTCAATTTTTTGTCGTTCCGGAGATAGGACAGAAA
>JAVTVY010056058.1:0-31472 GCA_036873755.1 Hanleya hanleyi | reverse complement strand
CATTTTCAAAGGTCTGGGTTTGATGAGTTTGCACAGCTCAGTCGTTTGCCTTTTCCACACTTGAACAATCCAGGCCATGATCCTTACAGGCGCATCTGCTCCAGCTGCAATCCTTCTTGCAGTTCCACCTGATAACCTCAAGTAACCCCTGAAGCTGGTGGCAGATCAGTTTTCGCAGGGAGAAACCGATTGAATTGTCCACTCCCATTTTTGTGGCTGCAATGGATGATCTTCCCCTCAAGCAAATTCCTTCGTCAAGGTTCGCGTGTTTAGAGTGGAAAGGGGAAGACCATCCATTGCAGCCACAAGAATGAAGGTGGGCGGCTTCTCTCTGTGAAAACTGAACTGTCACCAGTTCCACTGGCACTCTTTGAAGTTATCAGATGCAACTGCAAGAAAGATTGCAGCTGAAGAAGATGCATCTGTAGGAGCATGGCCTATATTGTTGAAAATGTAAACTGAAACATGGCAAATGGCATGGAGGGACGTCATGGTAGAACATCAAGTTTGCCTATAATCTAGATTATTATTTGTTTGATAATTAGATGATAGGATCTGCATAATTATTCTTCTTTCGTCAAAACATATCTGACACACAATGGCGATAGATAATAACAAGGCGCATGTTGTGATAATAGAGAGATATCTCCATGAGTGGATTTGTGGAAATATTGTCTATGACAGTTATTGGTTGAAGAAAAATATATCACAGCTTGTCATTTCATTTATTTTGGGAGAGAATTCCTCTTTCAGATGATTATGCTAATGGCAAAAATGTTAACTGACTGAATATTATCATGTATAATTCACATAGCCTGATGCTGAACTATCAGTTTGCTATCTACGCTTATGAGCAAATCCACCGGGAAGACATGTTTTCACCTCCATGGCATACTGTACCCTGGGTCATGTTTTAATTGGATTTCTGGATGATAAACTGCCCCTATTCACGGAAAAAACAATATTCTACATTGCTTATACGAGGCATAATGACCTCTTATGTATTATAAAATGGCGTATCTTTGTTTTCAAAAAATAAGTGATGTTGGTAGACTTTTAGTATGTTGTTCTGGAAACCTATTAGAAATGCATACCAGTGAAAAAAAATCGGTTGCAATTTGTTTTGGGTCCAGCTAAAAAAAACACAGATAGATTGCCTGGACTGTCATGAAAATGGTAAAAAGTTCAGATCTAGAATGACCCCATACATCCGCCATTTTGAATTTCTCTATAAATGTTTTCGTGCAAGGGTATTATTTTAGGCTGAGTATAACCTTGATATGATAACGAATAGAAGGAGTGTAAGTAAATACCCATTTTTCTCACGCTTAGTACCAAGTACAAGGTTTTGTTATAGGAGCAAGAGACAGGTAAACACTGTAATTTCGCGAAAAATACCTCAAATTTCAACTTGAAATTTAATATATTTCCCATGCATATCTGTTTGTAGACGTTTAGTATGTTAATCTAGAGACCTTTCGGAAATGCACTGCAGCAAAAACAGTTCTGTTGCAATTTGTGGTAGGTCAAACCTCAATTTGACTGGACTACATTAGTAATTTATTATATTTACTCATCTGGCTTTCCAAAGCGTTTATCGTGCAAAAACATGGACAATGGCGGCTATGCGGTTGCCCGCTGTGCACTATTTTTTCCATAATGTTTAATCATTGTTGCACAACATCACCATTTGACATATTGTTGCACAATAATGATTTATAGGCAGAACAATCTTCTTAAAGTACAGTCGAGAATGCTACTTCCTTTATTTATACACTATGTAGAATATTGTATTTGTACATTGCAACCAAGTGCAATGTGGACACGAAAACACGTTAGATTCCTAAGGCGGATGATAAAATATGTTCTGGTAACACAGAAGAAACAGAATCAGACCATAGATGCCTGAGCTTGCTATATAATGACAATTTTGTACTTTCAAAAATTTTACAGTCCGGAAATCCTTCGAATTTGTTGACGTGTTTATGTACATCTCCAACAAGCAAAATATCTCGCTATTTATCATCAAGATCCTCGCTACTGAAAACTGTTACATGGTGTGCTAATCGAGTATTAGTAATATTTCTTTCGTGATATAAGTTTAAATTTAAGGGTACACATATTCTGGGTTAAAACCGTACTCAAGAGGATTCATTATCGCATATTACATAACGAGCGGATATAAACATATCTCCCGCTTTTTCATGTTGATGCTGAAATAGTTTTGATCAATTTCGGTGTTATACTGTGTCTTCGTTGAGACTTGTGAATATCCTGTAGCTCCGTTATGGTGTCGTTTTTCCTGCTTCTCTTTCAAACATACCACATTCAGTAGTAATCCAATCAAAGTCAGGTTGGCGAGCGGTTGGAAACTTTCCTGGATAATAACAATGTACTGATATGAGATTACGCCACTCGACGGGAATATTCTTTGATGTGGGGAAAGGTCGCCTCAAGATTTGGAGAAAAGAGAGTCAATAATGTATCTATATACCTTGGAAGATTGCACATTTACATAACTTCCTTTGATGAAATCCAATTATTTATACAAACCGTCTGAGTTTGACCGAATGTAGTTAGCCAACGAGGTACAAATGTGTATGGCTTGTATCCACAGCATCATTTCGAGTACATCTCAATATAACTGAACAACTAGGCGGACGTAACATGGGAAAGAAGTGAACGATTAACGTCTTGTCAGCAACTTCAACTTGGCATTTAAATGGATGTTATTGACTTCTATGCTCATGGTAGTGTCCTCTATGTGATTACCATTTTGAAGCCCTCTATTGGCTCGAGAGATTTGCAGACATAGTTTTGGTACCTCGTCCAACTGACGGTGACACATCTCGCTTTGTAAGAATCGAACTTTCATTTGGTAGTACACTTTTTGGGGTGTGTGTTTCCCCCGAGGTTTACAATTTATATTCTAGAGCTAGTTAGCTCGATAACCACTTTGAACAAATCGTCATGGCAATTTCCTTCCTTTTTCTTTTGCCAATAACATGATTTCGCTTAACCCGGGGCTAGGGGCCGTATGAACCGATGTAGTTCAAAATCCTAATGGTGCTCATATGAATAGTCACAATCAAAGCGTGACTGAGATACATCATTCTCTAGATGACGACTTTACAACGAATATTATGAATTAAGAATACTGATTAATTATTTTTGGAACATCATGATGACTTGCCGGCATCATTGAAAACTGTTGACCACTTCTCTTGCAAGACACTAGCCTATGTTTATGTATACTATATGGTTGTCTTTTTGAATTTGGTGCAAATATTGTCATATGGAATACGGAATAGGTCTTTGGATTATGGACGCGGATATTCTTGATTGACGGACCAGACGCTTGTAATGAATAACTTCGAATTTATCAAACGGTCACCGAAGACAGAAAGCCGTCCGTCCTTATAGGGAAACTGCTCCACATATGCCTGAAACTCCGTGACTTGTAGTTCATCATATTCGGGTCATTTTGAGCATAATGGCATAACGCCTCGAGCACGGGATCATGGTGAAATACAAAACGGCGGCCGTGTGGATATAGCCTGGGAGCCAGGGTCGGGTTTTGGTGAAATTGTTCACCTCATCGGCAAGATAATTTACATCTATACCATGACTTTCTATGGCTATGAGGGGTATTACCCAGGGTGGATGTAGAGTTCCAAAGTGGTGCAGTTTTTTGTCTATAGCGGATGATATTGAAGCGATATGCAAGAGGTGGAGAAAATTGACATCTGGTGACTAAAAAGCAACCATATGACACTACAGGAAAGCATCGCTCGGCACCTGACATTCAGATCCGAGACTACGGTGGATTCTTGGGCGTAGCCTCAGTATCTCAGCCGCGTTTTCGTTGCAGGAGACCATGAAGTATCCACACGGCCGCTCGGGAGCTTTGCTGACAGATCAGCTCAAACAACTCCTCTGATGTTAATGGATGAGCGTCGTGGGCGTCGGATGGAGAAAACGCCTCAACATGGGGTAACCTGGTAAATGTAAGAATACACAGAGAAACTAACCTGTAATGCCCGACGTCGTAGGGCTTAAATTTCCCACCAAAACAATAAACCTACATATATTTGTCGAGTGACATGTACAGAGCACGGACATCGGGGACTAACAGTCCACCAGCAGAATCCTGTCATATACAGGTAATAAATTGAATCGATGTGCAAGAGGTGGGAAAAATTGACGACGTCTGATAAACAAAAAGCAATAATATGACACTACAGGAAAGCACAGGTGGATTCAGCCTCACATGTATTGCTGATGTTCATGTGGAGATCATGAAGTATCCACACGGCCGCTCGGGAGCTTTGATGACAGATCAGCTAAAAAACTCATCTGATGTTAATGGATGAGCATCGTGAACGTTGGATGGAATGAACGCCTCAACATGGGGTAACCTGGCAAATGTAAGAATACACAGAGAAACCAACCTGTAATGCCCGACGTTGTACGGCTTAAATTTCCCACCAAAACAATAAACCTACATATATTTGTCGAGTGACATGTACAGAGGGCGGGCCTCGGAGACTAACAATCCACCAGCAGAATCCTGTCATATACAGGTAATAAATTGAAGCCATATGCAAGAGGTGGGAAAAATTGTCTTGTAAGCAAAATCAACAATATGAATATGACACTACAGGAAAGCATCCCTCGGCACCCAACATTCAGACCAACATTCAGAATACGGTGGATTCTCGGACGTAGACACCACAGACATTCATTTTACTATACCGATAATGCGCCGTAGCTGTTTTGTTATTGGTTTAATCTACCTAAACTGTATCATATATTAATCATCGATAATAGGAGAGTTATATGTTATGAAGATTTGCTCCCGTATCCCGACTTTATAACGTCACTTGGGGACCATATCCAAATGTCAACTGAAAAAGTTAAAAAAAAGGGAGGAGTAGGTGTACTTGTATTGCTCTATCTCCCTTACTAATGAACCAGTCTATATTAACGTGATAAAATATTTGGAGGTGGTATTCAACTGAAATTTTATCAGAAAATTATATTGCCTCTTGAAAACACGTGTATGTGTGCTTGAACTGCCATAACTTGCTTAATAGTGACCGTACTTGCTTAATAATGACCGTATCTGTCTGAAATTCATTTTATTTTATTCAGCATTTTGCCATTGCCATATACAACCACGATTCGTTTTTGTATCTCAACCTAGAATGACATATTTGGGGGCCATATTCAAATGTCAACTTGAAAAATAAAATGGGGTTATGTTTTAAGTGTGTTGCTATATCCTTCTTATTACTGATCCAGATATGTCTGAATATCGTAATATAATTCGCCACATTAGTCAGCAGTGTTTTTTAGTTTGTGCTTTTGTTTTATCTTTCAACCGTATGATGTAATCGGGGAATGTATTCAAATTTCAGTTGAACAAATCTACTCCGTCTGGAAAAGGGGTTATGTGTAAATGACCCGCTACATATTTCTTAATAATTATTTGGGCTGTCTAAACTGCCTCATTTATTACTTATCTGTTGACAGCGAAGTTATATATTAGCAGGACACATGGTGGTTTTTCAACTCTATAACGTCGTCTGAGGACCATATTCAAATATCAAGTCGAAAACGTACTCGCGGTTGCTAAAGAGGGTATGTTTGATTACATAGCAATATTTTTGCAATACTGATCCAATCTGCCTGGACTGTCCCGTGTATTAGTGCCCATTGTTATCATATTGTTATCATATGTAACTGTTTTAAAATACAAACTGAACAAACTATTCCCTGTTTAAAAATATGGGAGAGCAGGACATAGGTAATTGGTTCAGTATATCTTCTTAATGAACAGTTCGTCTTTACCTGTTTTACTATATATCTCTTAAGAACAACTGCATCTGTTTGTCCTAGAGTTAGTAATTGTAGTTCAGCTGTTCATTTGACTACCAAATATGAGTTTCAACTGAAAAATACGCTGCTTCTTATTGTGTGGTGCTTTTGTGTCAAACGAGTATGAATGAGAATTGTAAAACCTAAAGAATGAGTGCTACAATAAATCCAGGTAACTTTAATATCATTGCCTATTTACTTGCCGCATACAGTATCATTGCTAAATTTTCTGCAACAGTTTCATGTTGAATTTTCAGCTTGTTTAAGTAATCTTTCTACTGGAGCTTCATCGATAAATTACGAAACAATCATTGATCTTATTCAAAATGTACACTCGCCAAGCAAATATTCGCAGCATTGCTAATCAATTTGGGCGACTCGACGCGAACTAAATTTCAAATTTATAAAAGGTCCCTTGAAGCTGGATTGGGTCCCATTATCGGTAAATGAGGGGCATTGGATCACAGATCAGGGAAACCTGGGCCAAAGATGATGAATTTTTATGTGACACATTGGATTTTGATAACTGTGCACTCACGAGGTTTAGATAAATGCTCCGAATAATAAAACGATTCCTTCATTGAATGACATCTTGTTCCTGTCATATTCAATTTATCTCTGATTAATAGTGGACGATTTTATATTTCAAAATGATTAAAACGGAAATTTTGGTGCATTCAGCCTTCATGTGACAAGTATGTTCAGCATTAAGTGTAGCATTTGATAACAATCTCCAAAAGTCATCATTTGACCTCAAGATGATTGCCAATTTAATTAATAATGATGCTGAACTGATTCTCGATGATGTGCACAGATTTCATTCTTCAATTGTCAAAACTAACCTTCTGTCCTCAATTACGGTCTACCATCCGCTGACTGCGCATGGCTGTAACCGATCAGACTTACACATTTCAAAACGTAGCTGATTGGTTGATTGATTGATTGGTTAATAGCTTATGGAGCTATGAACGTGTAAAGGGTTAAGCGAATAACTCGATTATTTCGTAAAAAGTATGAATGATGGGAGTTATGCTTTTAGTGTGAAGTTTTCTGTCTTGAAATCAGCGGCTATTACTGCTGGTTAAAGGGGATTCCCAACTCAAGCACATAAGCCACTCTGTACTAAAGGTACTGATCTGCCACGCAGGAGTGATTTATATCGTATCATTTTGTTCTTCTGTGATCAGCAAAATCAGAACAAGACCCTCATAACTCTGCCTTGGTATGAAAAGAACATCCCACTAAATCCGCACTGGTATCAAAACAACACAATCCAGTTTCACGAATGAGCTACACTTTTCACTCATGACAAGCTAGCATAACACTCCATTCGTCAAATCACTGCGAAACACTTGGTATAGTATCCTATCAGTTGAACAAGTAAGAAAGCTAGTAGATCACATAGGAGTTGTCCCGACTTGCTATTCTGTTGATACCCGCGTCAACTGATTTGATGATCCGTCTTACAATTATACAGAGTACGGCATAAAGTACACTCGCTCTCACGAATTGGGTCATCAACAACCACTGGTCCACCATACCCAGATTGCAATTCTTGATATTTTAAGTCCCACTCATATCGAAATGGTTTAGAGTCGATAGGACTGCTAATGTATCAAGATACCAGTATGATGAATGTTGATGGGCGGTAATGTATACAAATCATGACAAGCGGATTTCCAAAGTACGTGACAAGATAATAGGCGGCCATGAGAGCGATATCTCGAGGACATGAAGGATTGGGCCCCAGACCCCGGCCTATAGTATCACATACGTGAGAGGGAAATAAACCGCTTCCATCAATTTCTCATCCCCAAAGGAACGATATGAGAAATGGAGCCTAATGACGACTATTGGTCGGCTGGAACGGTACTAATCTTCTATCAAATCCCCAATCACATTAACACTCAAACCTTGGTGCTCGCCAATCTTGACAGTCACGTCTGCCGACCAGATCCCTACTGGAATCGGAGAAATTGTTAGATTGAACAGATTACTTCGCATTATAATGATATATTTCTATGGATGTTTATCATGCAGTCACCTGCTAACGACTAGGGTTACTGTGCGAATATAAATCAGCATTAAACTTGTAAAGAAACACGTTATCGGTCTCTGCTTGTTTGTTGTTTGTGTCCAACGAACAGCCGCGGTTGTTTTAGTTAAAAGGTCATGAAATTACGTCCTCACAGTATTGTGGACAATAAGGGCAACCAAAACAACATGGATTGCAGGCAAGCACCTAAAAGGTGCATGGACCCCTCAGCCTGTTTTTTTTTCTTTTTCTTTTTTTGTCAAATAGGATCAGGGCTGCATCCCCGTCTGTACAATTTCCGGGTGCACTCTGTTCATTTTCCATGGAGCAAGCATTTTTCCACGGAATTCTGTCTGTGTTCCTTGGAAACCAGCTTAATTCCGGGTACATTTTCCGTGGAAAATAGTATTCCAGGTATAAATCCCTAAACCCGGAAAACAAAACCCGGAAATGAATTCCGGGTTTGGAAATACCTGGAAATTTTTTCCGGGTTTGGCATGTATTTCCACGGAAAGGTTTATTTTCACCCGGAATATTTGGACTTTGCTTAATTTTCACACATTTTGGACTTCAACTCTTAGACAAACCCGGAAAAGTTGGACTTAGAAAATTTTCCCTTCCGGGACTCTGAGTTGGGACTTAGAATATTTTCTTGACTGTTTGGACTTTGCTGACTGCTCAACTGACTTCCTGTGTACAGACAGTTTGAATTCCCTATTTTTGATGGCGTTCATTGGTTTTTCTACTACTAGTACATAAACAAATAGGGTTACCATCATGTTCAACAAAAATCAGTTTTAATGTATGAGAAAGTAAGCCTTTAATGGCGGAAAAGAAACACTGTATACATGTAGACCTACAAAACTAGATCCTGGCAGATCTATTTCTAAATTAACACATACATAAGGCTTAAAATAAGAAAATATTTTTATGTGCTGATTTGTAGGTGTTGATTTGGTTGAGGTGTGCACCCTGCTAATAAGAAATTACAGTTCTAATAATTTTTAGGTGCACTGGAGAAAATTTACATGCATTTGTGCACCTAAATGCTCCTCATTTCGAGCCTTGATACAAGATCTAGTACTACTGTACTTAATTCATATTCGAAAGTCCCATATGAGGGAACAGAATTCTTTATACATGTTATGCGAGTAGAAACATTGTACAATCAGGATACAGAATTCTCCATACATGTACATGGATACAATAGGGAGAAATGAAATGGTGTGTATTGGGCAAAGTCTCCACCATCTTTACATGCCCTTACCGAATTGAGATATACCTATGATATATCAAATGTGTACCTAATGAATACTTTGAAGAGTTTGAAAACGACTTTGTGTACTTAAAGTGTACTTTTCCAGGACTTAGATTTTTTATCGATGTACCTTGAAAGTACCTAAATCGTTTTTGATATTTTTTTCCTATAAAAATAATAATCATAATGTACCTTTTATGTATCCTAAGTAAAATAATTAATGTCATTGTATACCCAATATGTACCTGTTAAAACATGAGAATATAAAAACAAAGATACTGTACCTTAAACATACCTATGGAAAATCATTTCATTCAGAGTTTTGGTACCTGAATGGTACCTCATATAAAAATAATAATCATCATGTACGTTTTATGTACCTAGAGTAAAATAAATAATATCCCGGTATCCCCGATATGTACCCATTAAAACACGAGAATGTGAAAACAAAGACACTGTACCTTTAACATACCTATGGAAAATCATTTGATTGAGTTTTTGTACCTAAACTGTACCCAATCAAGCAGACTGATTAAATTCATACGTGCTAAAATATTAAGTATACCTAAAAGATAACCCCACCACCTAAAATTTAGTATTGAATATCATGCCATTCTACATTCTAGAAATGTGCTGGAATTTGTCTAATTTGCTCAGTGAATAATGCTGGATTGTTTTCAGATAAGAATGAAGAAAATCAATGAGGGTCATTTTCTCTACATTTTGTAACCATCTCATGATCTGCTATAATAAATATAAACTTTCAGTATTTTTGCAAAAAATGAAAATATCTTAAATTACTTGCAATTAAATGTAGAAAGCAAACTTTATCAAAATTATAAGCACACTGTTTTAGGATTGTGATTTGTATAAATATTCACTTGCTTTTCTCATTCAGTGAAAACAAATTCATTTTTTTTTTTTTTAGAAAAGCAAAAAAAAATATGAAATCTAAATAAATCAACTTAGTAAAATTATTCCACCATCCTTTAAAATATCATTTTTTGTTATTCTATGAAAGAATGTCCATAAATTGGAATAAGTTATGGGAAATATTCAGTTTCTAAAATATAGTGGATAATCTCACAGGAGTTGTCTTTCCTGCAGGTGGCGCTTCTATAGTTTGTGTCTTGTTGTTGTTGTTGCAATATGATGCAACTCGCGATCATGTGTTGAACTTCTAATCAAGTCATGAAATACTTGATATCTGTTGGTAGAAGAGGTCAGAAATGAATACCACTACTGTATTATGAACTATCAACGATATAGATGATCTTTTAGCAATGTTCTGCTATTCATGCTGTTGCTGTGAGTGTTGTGCTGAGACTTTTCCCTGATGAGATATGAACGCCCATCAGCCAATCGGCTGACTTCCCGCCCCCCTCGCGTGCGGAGATGTCTCGTGCTGCCAAAACCGCCAGTTTCAGACTCCAATTTTTGCTGTTTCGGTGATTGACGGGGTTACGCCGTTGTTGTGTTTCTTCAATGATTATCGATGTCATAAATGAACACTTTTTTTTAATTACAATTGGAGTTGGACAAACATACGAGAAACCATGCACGACTACCAGAGTGAATCACGTCAGATGTGCACCCATAACAACAACAACAACAACTGGTAAGTTTAAATTGCGTGTATTTCAAGTGTTCATCAATGGAGTTCTGTGGTTTTGTCTTTCATCATGTTTTATCCCACTTGATCCAAGTTTGTTATCAACAACAACGAACTTTAGTAAAATCTGTTTGCGTTTGGTCTCAGTTGCAAAACAGCCACCAACGTTACTAGCCCAGGAATGGCTGTAGACGTAGTCTCGAATGGCTGTGTAACCGACTACAGCCCAGGATCCACCTATACACAATACATCCCACACATTGAACTTCGAATGACATTGTCCGATATACCAACTGCACACGAAATAAAACGGCAGCGAATAGTAATAAACTATACCTCATTTTCCTCTACATTGCTCCTTCTCGCCGCCTGCCAACTCTCAACACTTAATAATTCCTCGTTCTTGAGATATAATCTTTTATTCACGCCTTCACTGAGTTTTCTGACATATTTTGGACCCATATTTTGAATGTCTCAGCATAACGAAGATAGCCACGCCCACCTACACGCGCATGCGTTGGACTGTCATCGAACTGGCCCTTCAAATGACACCGCCATCTCCGGTAAAGTTCGTGCAACGGAAATTAACATGACTGACGGTTGAATGGCCGCGCAGCTGTTATCCAAAACCCCGAGAATCTTGAACAATTGATGATAACTTAAGGATGAGGGAATACCGAGAGTTATAACTTGGAGGGAAGTGACAAAAGACTACAAGGAGAATAACGAGGTACATTTTATTATCATCAGCTACTGTGTTATTGTATGTGCAGCCGTTAAATCTTCCGAAACGCCTGCCGAAACGCAGGCGTTTCGGAAGTCAAAACTTCGTGGTATGAAATGTAAAGGGAAGGAACTACAGCTGTTTAGGGAAGAACAGCCACGCCCACCTACACAGCAAAGGTTCTATAGCTACAACGTTACATGCTCGGCATGCAGAAGTTAAGCGACCCCCCCCCCCACCCCGCACCACCCTCCTATACCCAAAACTTCGGGGTTTAGTGAAGACTTTGCAAATGACAGTTGTTAAAACGCTTCAATACCCTACCCGAAGGGCAAAATATTGAAGTGATTCCCCACTTCAAGGAAATACAATCGATGTCCCATCCTTAGGTAATTTAGAGAAATATTAACTGAATCCCAACATAAACAGGACTGAAAACGTGTGGACGCCCCACCCCCTGGGGCATAAACTTGCTGTAGATCTCCAGGTAATATTCCCCCACTAAGCCTGACTCTTGTCCAAGGGGGAGGGGGGGGGGTGAATGGTTTGACTCCTGCATTAGTTCCTGAACATCAATTTCCACAACATATTCTAAAGTAAATTGTGATCCTTGATAATTAATTTAGATCTAGAATAGAATTGCTAATTTCAGATTACAAAGATACTGTGAAATTTAATGTGTGAAAATTTAGGTCTGAAATATGGGCAAAAACGTCAGAATATTAGTTTTATATTTTATTCTTTTGCATTTTATTTTCAGGTAGGCCTATATTGGTGTACCTCCTGGAACTGATATTGGGGAATTTTGGGAGAACACTATGAACTTCAAAGTGTCTGCAGGGGCAGATACAGGTCTTATTTTATACCTTTATAAGGCGCCCAAAAAACGAGGTCTAAAAACGCCCAAATTAAGAAAGGAAAAACACCCAAATTACAACGAAAAAATCCAGGTATTTTAGTTTATTATGCAGCAAATTTAGTAGCTAAATAATATATAGCCCTCACGAGTATGAGGGCTATAGGTCGGCCCCAGTCACCTCCAGCGAGGGTTTTAGATAATTTTATTACGAATCACCCACCTCTGAAACTGCCGTACATCTACTCTCTATCCCCTCCTGCGCACTATTTTAAAATCTTGCGCACTATTGTGAAATAGTGACGTATATATCGCCGTCTGAATTTTCAGTCGAAAACTTAAACTCTCTACCCGCCATGTTGGTGACGTCACGGTATATGTGTGCTAGGCCGTTTGCAATTGAACATGGCGTGTACAAAGTGTCAGTTGTCGACTGGAAAATTCAGACGGAGATATATGCGTTACTATTTCACAATAGTGCGTAAGATTTTAAAATAGTGCGCAGGAGGGGATAGAGATTAGATGTACAGCAGTTTCAGAGGTGGGTGATTCGTAATAAAATTATCTAAAACCCTCGCTGGAGGTGACTGGGGCCGACCTATAGCCCTCATACTCGTGAGGGCTACATATTATTTAGCTACAAATTTAGGTTTTGTATTTAATTTTGAGATGGTTTACTCACGTTTGCGTTGGTCACTTCAAAAATGAAGCAGCGAAATAAAGACGTAAATTGCCTGTCAAATTTTTTCTCTCTCAAAAGGTGCCCAAATCAAAAAGCTGCCCCTGGTCTGGAGTTGTGACACGAGACATTGATTCATGTTTCTCAAGGATGGAGCGCTGTGTTGAAAGTTTACCGAAAAGGAAAAAAACACATTCATAAGACATGGACAAAATGATTATTGGAAGGATAGAGATTTTTATACAGTCAAAACAGTTCTGGTTTTGACTGAAGTGTGCTATATTCATAACTTAAAGGAAATGATGTTCTTCCCAGATCATCAGATGAACTTCAAGCTTTTCCGCCCTTCATAATAAACTACAAAATTTTAAATAATTTTTTTTTTAATAAATCTTGCAAAAAATGACAAAACTATCTTAATTATTTCTTTTTCTGCTTTCTGGATATGCAATGTCTAGTATGTGAAATTGAAATTAAATTCGATGTGGTCTGGTGCTAATTACAAAAGTAATTGTTTTTTTTTAATATCACTGGCTGTGATGAGATAATAGACATAGACGTTTACTGAACATACATTCAAAATTTTCTTGTAAGGATCTCTCAATTCCTGACGTCTTCTTGTTATTTAGCTAGATTCTGGATGGCTGGGATTCAATTCTTGCGGACTTGCGCCTTCACAAGACCCTCGTCTGGCCATGACAGTTTTTTCTACTGGTAAGATTCTTCAAAAATATATTTAGCAAAGTGGAATTTCCTTGTAACAATCTTGCAAATTGTTAACAGTAAATTGCATACGTAATATATTTATGCGATGTTGAAAAGCACTGTGGCTTTGACTGTGACACTGCCTCAATACAGTTTTATCTGCGCCAACATTTGAAAGAAGTTTTTCATATATTGGACTTAAAACACAGAATCACTGCAACATTGTGTTCTGTTAGAAAGAAACACAAAACTGAGGAAATTGTACAAGAGACCGGACAATACGAGTAATCATGGTATCATGACTTGTGCTCGTGTTACGTACCTACAGATAAAAATAAATGGATGCTGATCATATTGATATACATTGTAAGTAATTCTCCATTTTAAGGCTGTTTTTCGGTTACTGTACATCACTTTCTATTCAATCCGTTCCTCACATGAAACAGATGATTGCATTTGTCGGCATTTGCTGTCAATTCCAAAGATCACTGGAAATCTGGTTTCTACACAGATATCCAATATCCACTTCAATTTTGAATGAGCCCCAATAGCTAAACAGGGCTCGAAATTGCACAATCCCGGCAGCCCGTGGCTGGTGAATTTAGAACTTGTCTGGTTGAATCTAGTTCTAAAGCTAGCTAACCAGCCCCACTGGCTGGTTATAATTAAAGAATTTCACCTTTGTATGAAATATACCAGCCCGATGGTCTGGTAAAGTTATGGTAAATTCATGCCCTGCTAAAATGGTTGAAATGTATGCTGATTTTTGTTCCATGACACAGAATGGATCTATTATATCAATGACTTGTATATATTTCAGAGTCTGCGAATACAGCTGAAATGATGCCCAAATTCTTGCTGATCAAATCCAGTGCTTTCAATGGTAATTGCTGGTCAAATGATTTCCGCGTCAAAATTTCAGGAACTAAAACAAATTTCTGTTTGCCTTTCAGAATTGGTGATACAGAAGTGGCCAATAATGACTAAGGCACTCGTCAACGCAAAGCTTGGGGAGCTACTGAAGCCAAGCCGAGCCAAGCCAAGTAGCTGAGAAGCCCCCACCTAAATGAACCAAACCTCCCAACAGCACCGTGAAGATTTCTTTACGCTTTTCCATGGCATTCTTCTCCGCAAGATTATAATAAATGACTACATTTACCATTCAAACACAGTGATTGCTAATTGTTGAATTTTCCTCCAGTTCACCGGCAATTGTCTACCATTTCCAAACCTGGAATATTTTTCTGGATTTTCAAAACCCGGAATAATTTTCCGGGACAACCGGAATAATTTTCCGGGTACCTCAGATTATTTTGGAGTGCACAGTTTTCCGGGTTCACAGTTACCCGGAATATTTTTCCGGATTTCCGAAATGCTTGAAATAACACGGAAAAGATTTCCAGGCTTCCACAGCATTCTGAGAACTAAAAACCCGGAATTCTTGAAATGCCGGAGTATTCGGACTAAATACCCGGAAATCTATTCCCTGACCTGGAATTTATTTCCGCATTTAGAACATGAAGCTGCGCTATCGAAACCCCTCGGCTCTGAACCCCAGCTATTATAATGTAAGGGTGTCTCTACCAATTGATTGGCTTGTGGGAAGAAATATTTACCCCTGGTATTGTAAGTGTACTTTCTTTGAAAAAAAAAAAAAAGTTTTCCTCCCCTTAAATTAATTTGTTTCTGGAATAAATACATACACTGCAAGCATTCTTCACATTGTCTAAGAGAATAAATCAATAAATCAGTCATCCAATCAATAAATAAATGTGATAGTATACTAACATGATATAGAAATAATATGCAAACTTAACATAGGAATTAGTGGATTTTGTTAGACAAGGGGCATAGCTCTGCAAAATACTTTCTGACACGACTCATTTTCGATAGGCATCTAGTGTCATTTTCAAAACAGATTTGCAGGCATTCTTCGCATTGTGTAAGAGAATAAATCAATAAATCAGTCATCCAATCAATAAATAAATGTGATAGTATACAAACATGATATAGAAATTATATATGCAAACTTAACATAGGAATTAGTGGATTTTATTAGACAAGGGGCATAACTCTGCAAAATACTTTCTGACACGACTCATTTTCGATAGGCATCTAGTTCAGGTCAAGAGAAACAACTGTATCACGTTAGGATGTATATGGAACGGTTCTGAAATTATCACAACAACAAATCATAAATGGATTTTTATTTGTAAAAAGGGGCATAACTCTGCAAAATATTGTCCGAGATGACTCATTTTTGATAGGCTTCTGATTTACGTGAAGATAAATAGATGTAACAAGTTTGGTTGCCATGCATGAAACGGTTCTGTAGATATAGCGGTAACGGACGGACGTACGGACAGCCGTACATGATGACGACAATACCCCTAGGCCAAAGTTGGCCGAGGGGTAAAAAAACCGGAATTCCAATAGGAGGAAATTTTTCCAGGTTTTTCAATAATTTTCCGGGATTTTCACATTTTGCTCCCGGAAAAGGAGTCCGAATACTCCGGGATTTTATTTTCCATGGAAACTGACAAAAACCCCGGAAATAGTACAGACAGGATATTACCAGGACTTCAATCAAAACATGATCTTATCGTATGATGGAATTATTTTGCCACTTCGCATGACGAAGGCTTAGTTGATGGAATAGGGGGTGTCATAAAACGAGTTTGGGCATCTGTTCAGTACATAAAACAAATAGTTCAGAATGCATCATCATTTGCAAAGGCTTCCAAAGAGGTTACGGTACTGCCAATGTTGAGGTTTTTCAGGTTCAAACTTGACAAATTGAGCAGCATAACAAAACTCTGAACCTGAAGGAAACTTTTGCCAGGGCTTCATCTATCACCGGCATATCTCTCTGTCATCACCTTCGTGTCATGAGTGGGGAAGTCATTCCATATACCCCGACAGATGATGCAAAGGATCAACCTGTAGACGGACCAGAAGTTATGTGTATCATCCTATTGGAAATGGCCAGCGCCAGAGGACATGATTTATTACACTATATGTACATTGTAGGACAACATTGTAAAGTAGTTGGCCGCACCAGATTTAGTAAATTCATGGTACCACTACAAGTTTAATGATTAAGATTGAACTCTGATGGACAATATTAACTGTACAAGGACAGGACTGAAGAACCTTTCAAAATGTTAAAGTTTATTTATAGTTTGTATAGTGGTTCCAGTTTAAAACTAGTATTGGGTAATGTTTGTTAAATTTAGATAAATGCATTATTGGCATTTTTTTAAATTTTTATTGTTAAATTCTTCATAAGGCTGTTGTCAGTTGATAGCTATAGGTTGTTTCGCATGACCCGCCCGCATCAATATTTTGGAGATAAATAATGCCGCATGTATTTTAATTATCAGTAATTATTGGCCGTAAAAATATAAGTTAGCAAATCCACGAAAACTCATGAGCTGACCGTGCCGTCACAGCGTGAACTCAAAAGCCGCCATTTTGGTTCACATTCTTTGGGGAATCCCATTAATTTCAAAACGAGGCACAGTCCCGGCATGCATCTCTAGCGGGGATTCCCTCGTGTCACAAGCGGACCGTCACAAGCACGTAGCAATAATAGTTTTAACTCCGGTAGTTTTGACAGTTGCGTACCAAAGCCATCATGGTTTTAGTTAATGGATCAGTTGTTTTCTCATTAATCAGTCGGTACATCGTGCCGAATTTAACCAGCCATTTCTCTGATGAAACGCTTTTGAGCGAAGTGGCAGAGCGCTTCACGTCTTCACTCCCGACAACAACAACGACGACGACACGGGATGTCAACCTGCACGTCAACGAAATTACTCGTACAGCTAAAGGACGACGGACATAAATTCGTTGCCCTGGACAGAGAATCCCTATCTTCAGTCAGTGTAAAGAAAGAAAAATAAAAGAAGATTTCGTTGAAAATTTGGGTAATAAAGTCTGCAGATATCTTTAATAGTAGTCACAAGTAAGAGTTGTTTCCATTGATTTCTGTTCACACAATGTGTGTGCATTTGAGTTTTACTATCTGTCATAATTATTTACAGAATGTTACAATTAAATTAAAGCAAACTTAAAATGTCTCTTTACGGAATAATTATTTCACTAATATTTTTTCTGCCTGCATGGAATAAATGAAGTAAAAATAAATATGATTATACATGTCTCTCTACACATTGTCATGGTGATTTGATTTATGGAACAGGCTAATGGAAGATTATTTTGATTTGATATGGAATGAGTCAACGGTAGAAAATTTACCTTCAATAATTAATAATTATAGCATCTAGCATCTATGTTTTAGCAGGAGAAGGTCATGATAAACAACCTATTAGTATTAACATGATTAACTGACAGCGGCCTAAATGAGCCTTTCAAGAGTATTTTATTGAGCTTTATCTGTGAAGCTGTGTAGTCAGAATATTGTGGGTGAGTGAATAGAATTTAACGTCGCTTTCAACAATATTTCAGCTATATCACGACGAACCAACTAAGCACCATCAAGCCCAGTTGTGTTCCTGCTACTTCAAAGAAATCTTTGAAGCAGCATGCACCAGGCACCCTCCATCCACCCTATAATTTACTGAGGACAGCGCACAAGACCCAGACAGAACCATGATGCAATAAAGACAAGTGATATTACAGTGCTAGACATCACATTATCAAGTTCCTGTTGCTTCTCAGCAAAATGCATTGAAGCAACAGGAACCTGAACCCACCCAACCACCCGCCAGAATATTGTGAACAAATTGTAACGTCAGTAACTGTAACATCTGTAACCACCCTTACCAAAATCTGTAGGTTGCGGCAAGGTTGCTGGAAGTTTGCGGCTAGCTGGCCGCAATCTGATCAGTGTGCCAGAACTGTTGGGGAGAGTATGCCACTAGCGGCAGTCTCAATTGGTGATTCCACAGTGTGCCGGTACTGGCAAACAGTATGCGGAGAGTGCGCCAGAAGAAGATAAAAGTGTGCCGCTAGCGGCGCATAGTGTGCAGACAGTGTGGCAGAGCTAAACTGTGGGCCGCTAGCGGCGCACAGTGCGCCGAGAGTGTGCCGGAATCAGATTATGCCGCTGCCGGCACACTCTGTATGGAATGGGCTGCACTGAAGATTTGCCAGCTGTTATTAGTTAACCCAGTTAACTTTTGACCCCTAATTTTCAATCTGGATAGGAAACTATCCAAACCGTACCAGTGTAGGAATACATCACAGAAGGAACTATACAAAATTAGTGTGTACCACACTGTACAACATAGTTGAAGTTATAGTTATTAGGGGAATGTTCTCAGAATGAACAATTAATTCCGAGACAAAATTTAATTGTTAGGATTCTAATGTACCTACAGTACGACCACCAATTAAGTGGCGCAAATTCGCGAACCCTTCGCGAACCGTTCGCGGTAGCTCACGCGGACCTGTCGCACTGCTTTCGCATATGCGTGCGCGAAAGCATGTACGCGAAAGATAAGTTGAGAAATGAAGTCTTCATCTTTCGTGATTGTATCTATCTTTCGCGAAAGATATCTTTCGCGAAAGAAGCCAGTAGTCAATAAAATGTTTAAGCTTGACATGTGAATACAGAGCCAATTGCGTTAATGTTTACACTCGTTCCGGTTCAGTTATTAAAAGTTGACCGCAGAAGTTTTAAACCGGAACGAATTATGACCGGAATATAAACGGAGTTTGACCGGAACGAAATAAACCGAAACAGAATGAACGGACGGAGTGAGCGAAGTGGACTGCCCGCTGCTGCAGTTAAACTTTAATCGGCCGTACATGTTTGCCCGTAAATAAAGTTGGATGACTGACAGAATGGCTCACAAACCCGTATAGTTAAATGTTTATAAAATGTACTGATTGTAATTTGTATAGAAACATAAAGAAATGTCTTTTTCTCAACTTTTTCTCTACGCCCCACGTGGTCCAAATGTGCGAACTTTGACCCTGCGGAGCTATGCCCCTGAAAACAGCCGCACCACGTACCGTAGCCGTGCGGTGCTTTTAAAGTGTGATCTACTGTTCACTTCACCGGTAAAAAAGTACAATTAAAGGTTCTATTCTATTCATACTGTGATTACAGATGAATTGATTTTCAAAATACTATAACAACTACACGGCTTGTTGTCCCAAGATTCTGTTATAGTCGGCGTCTTTTGTTTGTTTGTGAGACTAATGTATAAATTGTTGCTGTACTTAGAATTAAGAGCCCCCCCGCAATACATACCAACGGAATAAAAGAACAACATTTCACATGGGGTACATGCTGATCTAATCCCCATTACGAAGTTAGAGTATATTACCAATATAATAATAGTAACACTTTATTTTAAGCCTAGAGCTCAAATTAACAAAAAATGAATTCCGTTTTGCGAGACATGAGAAAATATAAAATATCACATATCTTGAAATGAAATCTTTAGTACTTCCATTTATATCTCCCTCTGCTCTCTCATTGTTATTTAATTATTTATTTTAATATCTAGCGCTGCAAAAGATCTTAAATGAACGAAGAAATGTACCGTGAAATTTGAATAGAACATTGAGTTGATGGGCCGCGAAATCCGAATGGGAAGGGGACTACAATTTCAATCAATCAAAAATCGAAATGTAATCGGGTGGGTCTATCAAAAGGAAAAATAGTTTATAAAATACTTAATTAATATTATCCTGGATGGTATAAAAAAAGATTCTTTCTCATCGAGGCGTACAAGGTACATTCCAAAGATGTTTTCCGTCCTCAATACAATTGTGTTGCGGAAACCTGTCGCTTATGTACGGAAGATATCCTGGAGAAACAACTTATTAGACCATTCTTCCTAATTATTTACATAATACTAAAAATTTGTCTGGACTAATGTGATAACAAACGAGAAGAATGCAAGATAATTTTACCGATAGCACAGAAGAATATATAAAATAAATATTCTGATAAAAAATATTATTAAACAATTTTGAATAACTTTTTTTTTTCTCATATCGCTCAATCTTATAAACAGTTCATAACAGATCCTATCGTGAAACGCAAATAGAACAAAGATCTAGCATGAATGGACGAAATTCTTGCATAAAGCATTCACTATTTGCATGAGAAAACCGGAATGTGAAATTGAAGACCTGCTGTGACCTTCTCGCGCGGACCTTGGCGAGAGCACTTTCGTGCAGACGTTGCGAAAGATTTCATTCCCTACCCCAATTTAGAGCATATAAAATTATGTTTTTAGATCTAATATAAAGTTGATTGTAATAGAAAGAAGAAACATACATCTCGGTAAAATTGAATAACAAAGGGCACTTGATTGAATAATAACAAAAGGATACGAAATATGACACGGTAAGTAGCAGCCGTAACGCTAAGATTCAATTAGACCGCCACTTCATTGAACAGATATGACACTTACTGGTATCGATTGCACAAGAGGCGGATTGACTTTAAAGACGGAATAATCCGATATCCATGATTAACCAGTGCTGTCCGTATTCTGCTAGTCGACCAAGAGAATAGGGGTCCCAAAATGTAAGCAATGCTAACCCGCATTCGCCAAGGTATACGGGACAGATGCAGCACACTCGCAGACGGCGCCATCTTTAATATCTCTGGAAAATCTAGTCGGTCAAACGTAAACCACTCTTGTCCACTCAAAAAACGGTACGCGAAAGATAAAATCGTTCGCGAAAGAAACATACTTTCGCAAAATACGTTCGCGAAAGAAACATCCATTTTTGAAAAAAAATTGCTTTCGCTAGATAACATTGTCGATGTTTCGCGCACGCTTTCGTGTTACTTTCGCACATCTTTCGCTCTTTCGCGAACCGTTCGCGAATGGTTCGCGAAAGAAGGGGAACTTAATTGCTGGCTGTAGTGTAGTACTAACCTTTCCTATCATTGGACTACTTTTGGTGCACATGATTACAGTATGTAATTCGGTTCAGGACTTTCAAATCTGGCAGTTGGTGAGAATGGTGGGAGAACATGTTTGCAACCATGAGGAGTTGTTCTGCTAACTTAGGCCTGCATAATTCATACAATTTCCAGGTCATACATGATACTGATTTGTGTGGTAAGTATGTTTGAATGCAAAGTAACAGTTTGATTATGGTGTAGGCCAGTCCAGTAATTTTTTGTAGTTGTAGTTTTCTCTGCCATGTTGATCATTGCGTTCTTTCATTCATTCATTGTCTGTTTAGATTTCATTGCATGACAGATCTTATGTACAACAGTTTGAGTGGAGTGATTTGTACCATTCATGTGGAGGTCAGGATGATGTCATTCTGACCACCACCATGAAAATATTGATAAGCCCAGAAGTTATTGGAAGAGTGCGCCGGAAGAGTGCGCCGAAAGGCTGCCGGAGGAGTGTGCCAGAAGGCTGCCGGAAGAGTGCGCCAGAAGGTTGCCGGAAGAGTGCGCCGGAATGCTGCCGGAAGAGTGCGCCAGAAGGTTGCCGGAAGAGTGCGCCGGAAAGCTGCCGGAAGAGTGTGCCGGAAGGCTGCAGGAATATATAACTAGTTTGCGGCAAGGTTGCCGCAATCTATATAGTGTGCCGGAAAGCTCATTTGCATGTGAAAATCTGTTGCGGCAAGGTTGCCGCAAACTCTCCGGCACACTGTCATGACTGTGCGCGATGAGGTTGCCAGAAAGTTTGCGGCAAGCTTGCCGCAACCAGTGTGCCAGAAGAATATTATTTCGGTAAGGGCAGGTTTTTTTTAAACCACTGGGTGAATTAATGAATAAATTGATAATTTGTTTTGATATTTGTGGTGTTCCACATATGGTTCGAGTTTCTTAAAAGAAAGTTTTAAGTTTCACTTGGTTGTTTGAGGACAAATTACAAGAAGGTATAATAAGCTCTTTACATGTACATGTACTAGTACAATGTCAATTTTATGTTTCAGTAACCCAGTTTTTAGTTGCTTATTCCAGATTATTATGCAATATCAAAATAAGTTTAGCATGTCATAATAGAGACATAATTGGTAAAGGCATGCATGCCCCAAAACAGCACTGACCTGCATGCGTACTGGATGTACACAGCTTCAATTAAGTGTAGCAAAATATCTCAAAATGTAATGTCAGTAAACATGGAATTGCCCCATAACAAGGGTAAGTTCCGGTATAAACCCCCTCCCCAACAACAAGGGGATTAGTGTAAGTGTGCAGACAGACTGACCACAATTAAAGAAGCTATTAAACATTCATGGAGTAACTAATCACCAAATTCAATAGAAACTAGAGGTTCCGCTTTGACCCTTGAGTTGCCGCTCCGGCATGAAGCCTATGCTGGTTGTTTTTTTGGGCAAAAACATACGTCTCCCCCAACCTCCCACCTTGCCTTGAATGGGCACATAATTTAAGGGAAAGTGCTATAAAATGAATGTAGCAATAAGTATCTTAAACAAAGCTGCGTATCTAAAAATATTAATTACAAAGAAGCGATTTTCATTGTATATACATGTACAAGTAGATGAACGGTTGGACGGACATCGGACACGGATGAATGCATGCACACATACACTAAAACCTGATCAAATGCGGGGGCTATCCCAATGAAGCTTCCATCCAAGTTTGGTGAAATTCCATCCAATAGTTCTCAAGGTATCTTGCAGACAAAGCCTGTATATACATGTACAAGCAGATGGACGGACGGACGGACACCGGACGAATGCAGGCACACACACCAAAACCTAGTCAAATGAGGGGGCTATCCTAATGAAGCTTCCATCCAAGTTTGGTGAAATTCTGTTCAGTAGTTCTCCAGATATCTTGCAGACAAGCCCTGTATATACATGTACAAGTAGACGGACGGACGGACACCGGACATGGATGAATGCACGCACACACACCAAAACCTAATCAAATGAGGGGGCTATCCCACTATAGCTTCTATCCAAGGGAGTGAGATTCCGTCCAGTAGTTCTCAAGATATCTTGCAGACAAGGCCTGTACATACATGTACAAGTAGATGGATGGACAGACGGACACCGGACACGGATGAATGCACGCACATACACCAAAACCTAATCAAATGAGGGGGCTATCCCAATGAAGCTTCCATCCAAGTTTGGTGAAATTCTGTCCAGTAGTTCTCCAGATATCTTGCAGACAAGCCCTGTATATACATGTACAAGTAGATGGACGGACGGACAGACACCGGACATGGACGAATGCACGCACACACACCAAAACATAATCAAATGAGGGGGCTATCCCACTGAAGCTTCCATCCAAGTGTGGTGAAATTCCGTTCAGTAGTTCTCAAGATATCTTGCAGACAAGGCCTGTATATACATGTACAAGTAGATGGACGGACGGACGGACACCGGACACGGATGAACGCATGCACACAAACCAAAACCTAGTCAAATGAGGGGGCTATCCCAATGAAGCTTTCATCCAAGTTTGGTGAAATTCCATCTAGTAGTTCTCCAGATATCTTGCAGACAAGCCTTGTATATACATGTATAAGTAGATGGACGGACGGACGGACACCGGACACGGATGAATGAACCCACATACACCAAAACCTAATCAAATGAGGGGGCTATCCCAATGAAGCTTCCACCCAAGGTTGGTGAAATTCCATCCAGTAGTTCTCCAGATATCTTGCAGACAAGCCCTGTATATACATGTACAAGTAGATGGACGGACGGACGGACGGACACCGGACATGGATGAATGCACGCACACACACCAAAATCTAATCAAATGAGGGGGCTATCCCACTAAAGCTTCCATCCAAGTGGAGTGAAATTCCGTCCAGTAGTTCTCAAGATATCTTGCAGACAAGGCCCGTATATACATGTACAAGTAGATGGACGGACGGACGAACACCGGACACGGATGAATGCGCGCACATACACCAAAACCTAATCAAATGAGGGGGCTATCCCAATGAAGCTTCCATCCAAGTTTGGTGAAATTCCATCCAGTAGTTCTCAAGATATCTTGCAGACAAGGCAAGGGGACGGACAGACATCCATCCAGACATCCAGACTGACAGACAGACGGACAGACAGCACAAACACTAAATCATGTCTCCCCCCAACATAGTTGGAGGAGACATAATAAGTCTCCAAAATATAGTAGCTATACCGAACACATTTCTGCAGATATAGTTGGTTACATTCAGGCATATGGGACAGAAATAGAAATTAATATATCAGTAAAGGGGCATAACTCTGTAAAGTATGGGCCGAGGGGAGCCACTTTCGACTGACTTAGCACTAATGTAAAATAAGAACCGAGACAAATAAGCTGTACCGAACACGGATCTGCAGATATAACTTGTACATTCAACTACAGATTACAAAATCGGAGATTATTACAGCCAAAAGGGGCATAACTCCATAAGCCGAGGCGAGTAATCCTTTGTTGGCTTGTAGAATACAACAATATAAATAAGTTTCCAAAATATAGTAGGTATACCGAACACAGTTCTGCAGATATAGTTGGTTACATTCAGGCATATAGAACAGAAATAGAAATTAATATATCTGTAAAGGGGCAGAACTCTGTAAAATATGGGCCGAGGGAAGCCACTTTCAATAGGCGTCTGACTTAGCACTAGATAAATAAGTGTTGAAAATTTGGTGGTTGTACCTCAAGCGGTTTTGCCTAAAATGCGTTAACGGATGGACGGACGTACGGACGTACATGGCCGAGGGGTAAAAATGGCCAAGGGGTAAAAAAATGTAATAATCTATATGAAGCACATGGAATAAACAAATTGCAAATGTCAGTGTGAGAGGCTTTTCTATTAGTCAATGGCCCATAAAACAATGGTATCCTTACATGGTTTTGTAGCTGCCGAGTCTTTGCCTTTGGATTGACCTCTCAGGAAGGATGCCATTCTTGAATCTAGGTCATTGTCCATCCGCTTGGGGTCAAACGTCACATGATGGACAGATGAGAGATTTCCACCTTGTTTCACCATCATGCTTTGGAACATGGATTCAAAATCCTCTGTTTTAATAGAATCCATGTCGCTAGTGTTACCAGACTGGTGCCCACCTCTCCCAAACTGTCCACCGAATTGGTGAGAGTGCCCAAACATGTAATTGGGCATACTGGGGTTGGTAGGTTTGGAACGACTCGGTGCTGGATGAACATCTGCATATTAATGAACAAACCTGACATAAATTAACATGTGCATAGGAGTTTCATATACATTACTGATCTCACTTCAATAAGCACTTAGAAGCATCTTGTGGCTGAGCAATGCATTATACAAATTGAATACTTTAAGTATAGCCTACATGTATGCAGACGAGGTTATTTCATCCAGAATTATCTGTCTACAGATGTACAGTAATGATCATCATTATAAAATCTGACCCAGCCTAACAGAGGAAATTATGGGATAACAAACAACACCTAATAATACAGAAGTTTCCAAAATGTTATGTTAAGCGTATTTGCCCCTGTCATGCCTGTCTGCCAGTGGGCGTTTGAGTTGGGGAGAACAAATCTCATACAATGTATCGGTCTTCTAGCTACTTTGTACATGTATGTTGTGACATCAAGCAACAAACTGTTCATCAAGAGATCAGAAACAGGTCCAACATGACAGCATGCTGACGTTACACTGAGGTAACAGTACGGTACGTAATGTTGGATTATTTTTCCACTATACTTGGTGATTCCTGCCTTAAAACTTAAAACTCAATGAACAACCATAAATCATCTACTGTGGGTAACTTCATTGGGACTTCATTGTTAAAACATTGGATAGTTTAATACAAATGCATAATTTTTATATAAATTTCACATTTCATCAAAATGTAGAATGTAAGATATTGCATTTCTAGTAGATGAATTTATCTCCAAACTCATTTCTCCAAACTCTTTGTTTCCCACAATGCGATCTTTCCATTTACTGTATCGAACAAAATGTGGGGTCTTCGATCTACTTCCTTCTACAAAATTCTCTGAATGTCCCTATTTCCATAGTTTTATAAGTTTCACAGCATCATTATCTATCCTGATGATGACTCTTATCTGTAAAGGTGAGGTATTACATTGGGAGAGTCATTAAAGGGGAAATAACTCATGTGTGATGAAGTTGTCAATGTTATTTGAGGCACCAACAACCCTAATACACAATGTATTATAGGAAACTACAGAAAGCCAGTAGGAGTATTAAGTGGTCTATAGCCATAACATACCTAATTTCTTCTTTCTGCGTCCTGTGGGTGTTTGGCATTTCCTTGGAGGAGTAGCGATGCTGAGATCAGACACATCAATAGAACCACCACTAAATGAGCGATGGTGAGGTCTCCGTCTCTCAGGTTTGGTGCTCTCTATAGAAGTGCAGCAAATATCAAACTTTAGTATAAGCCTACACATATATATCAGAAGGAGTAGGCACTAAAGTGCTACCTGAAATTCTCACAATTAAGGTGATATCTTAAGGTGCAATGAGAAGATAGAGAAATAGCAGAGATACATGTAAATCTGAATTAGAATATGTATGGTGACATTCCAATTTAATTTAATTGAAAATTGTGAAATTAAAATTGTTGAATGTTTACCTTTCTTTCTTTCTTTTTAAAAGTAATACGATATGTGCCATGGACAGAATGTTCTATATGAAGAGACTCACCAGCTATTTTTTTTAAAGCAAATTTGTATTCTGCTTCCAGATCATCTCCTCCAGTCAACTTGTCATTCACACTGGAACCTGGAACCATTGGATGTTTCCCAGAGGTGGAGCCATGTTCTAGATAAAGAAAGAAAATTACACTGTAATTCTATATTACATGCATGGTAATCTCTTTTATAATTCATCTCCCAATTAAATTTGAAAATGCTCATTTTTTCCAGCTCTGTTGAATATAATTTGAAAATGAAAAATTTTGCCAGTGAGTTGAATTTGAATATTCCTTATTTTTATCATTAAAAAAAACCTGACAGGTAACATTCATCACCTGCCTCTGGATTATTTACGAGATTTACGAAATTAATTTTTAACAATTTAAATGAAAAGTGGTTTTTTAGATTGATGAACTTTAGAAATTTTGTTTACCTATTTTTCCAAGCCAGAATAATGTTCATTAAATCAGTGATAAATACAAGAGCTAAATTGCATGAGACACATGCACAGAAAGTAGAAAGATATTAGGTCAAATTTAATATTACATAGTGAATCATTCTACTGATTGAATATACATGCATCTGACTATACATGTAAACATGCTTTGTTCTATCTTCTCTAAATATACACATGCTATTCCATGCTGATCAGGATAATCTGCTCCCGAGCATATTATAATCCTTCTACATGCTGCAGACAAATTCTGATAACCTCTAAAACAGGAAACTCAAGTGATTATTCTCCATTCAGCCCATCCCCTGTTCTGCATGCAATAAAACCCTCAACCATGGACCAGACCAAATGAATATTTCATACATCTCTACTCAATACCATGCTCACATGACCACACGCTATTAGTATTGTTAGAAGCAGATTATACTATATGAAAAGCAATATTGTGAAAAATGTGAGATGACAAATAAACCATAATGTGACATATATGCTAGTAATTTGACTGGGAGATTCAATTTGTCAATATCGAATTTCTAGATAATGTTCAGTAACACATGTACATGTATGTACAGTATACTATAAACAGAAGAAATGAATAACAATAGCTGGTATTCATTATATGGCAATATACAACTAATTCTCTAACCATTTTATCAGTTACACCTCCAAATTTAATAGTATACCTGAATCAATTGTTTCATTCAAATATTCACCTTTAATTTACATTTAAGTACATATGTACCATTAATTTTATAAACAATGATCGTGTTCATGCCTGGGTCCATATTCCTTGTTTTCTGAAGTATGTAATCACACCATTACTTAATTTTCCATTAATAACTGGGCGTGTTCTCTGCCATGGAGAAGTATTATTGTTTTCCTATGTGAAGATACATATAAACTATGGACATGGATGAATCAAGAATGTACATCATTACCCGTTATTATTTAAATAATTAATTTATAATAATCTTAAACACTACACAAACAAAGTCAAAATAAATACACAATTCTAATATCTAAATTGCTCAGATATAAGTGTAAACAAAATGAGTCCATAAATAATATTTGATCCACATTTACTGTTAAAATGACAGTTCAACTACAAAGCTATATATACCCATATCAATCAGAATATATTTAATACATTTTCACATGCAAACTAGTCACCAGGATATTGAGAGTTCATTAGCTTTGCTGTGGCTAATCAAATCAATGAACTCATCAGGATCTAGGAAGGAGCAATTCACCCATGCAGGGACCAGTTGACCATGCACATTATATTGGAATTCTCTAACCTAATGGGGTGTGTTCTATGGCAGAGTGTAGTAGTATACATGTACAGTGCACAGGAGTACAGTCTGTACAGGTAACAGAGATTCACACCTGAGATCTCAACACTTGAGACACTGCTGATGGACATTCTATCAGAACAATCATCTCTCATACGAGCATCGTAAAACGATAGCGGCAAATTTGTCTGACCCGTTCGTTCATCATCTAGATAGAAATTGGAAACATATATTCTGCAGATAATTCACAGCACTACATCATTATCAGATAACAGCTGATTGCTAGAAGATTCCATAGTCAAATCATTATGATTGTGAATTCTTGAGAATGATAAATGCTGAAGAGCCTACATGTACATGTACTAACTTGGCCACTTAATTAAGTTAATCTATGTTTATTATGTATAATCTTTCAGAGATATATAATATACATGTACATTGAGGATGTAATTATGTTTTAATCACTTTCAGACAAGCTTCTATTATAGCTCTAGTAAAAACAAAATTAGATCATCCTCATTTCTAGCCAATTACAGCTGAAAATTTCAAGGAACAGGCTCAAATGATTGAAATATTGGATCTTTACTTCATCATGCTTTTGAGAAAGTAGATTTTGTGGTAGATGTACATCCAATAAAATACTAGTTTTAAATGCGACACCTTCTCCAATGTTTTTCATCGACTGTATTAGGAGATATTTGTGTAACAAAGTAAATCAATCTTCATGATGATGATTATCAGCATATATCCTCTAATAATTCAATCACAGGAAATGAGATTTCCTAAATAAAATCAGCCTGGGGTTATCAAATTAATTAGAGCAAAGAAGTTGACAAAATGGTCAAAATTAGATGTATCAGGAAAATACATGTGATCTTTTTATTGTAATGATTTTAGATGGTGATCAAATTTCTTTCAAAAACAAATTTGTCCACAAAATTTGGGGTGGAATGAATTTTATTAGGGTGAAACAATAGAGGCTTTATCTTACTACTAATTCTTGGAAGGCTTATGTTATTGGTAGAAAAACAAATGACTATTTCTTTAATTGATCATGCATAACATAGAAATAAAGCAGGTGCGGTAATATATGTTTCAAGCACAGATGATGTCCCCAAACATGCAAAAGAAAAACATGACCTCAATACAAAGAGAACTCATAACACTGGAAATGTCCGTCTCTGAATTTGAAACATGCCTGCACATTCCGTAAAATCTGAATTAATTGCAAACCTATAAATACCCAAACGAAACTCTGTCCATGGTTCCAAAATAAAAAATCGACCATAGAGGTCCATGTCCCCCGCTAGCAGCACCAGTTATGGTGGATTACATCCACCATAACTGGCGCTGCTGCTGCGGGGGCCATGGACCTCTATGGTCGATTTTTTGGGGTCGATGATATCTCATATCATTGATAAAGAGTATGATTTGAAAATGGAGATATCGCTGATGAGCTTAACATAATCTAATACAGCAGATGGCACCCATATTGGATTATGCACATCCATAAAACATGATACATGACTGTCCTCTCACTAAGGTCAAGGGACTCCCCAAGTTTGAAGTAGATCAGTTGAATCGTACTCCAGCTATTGTCGGACAAGATCAAACTGCTTAAAATCCAATGAAATCCAGTATGGCCGATGGTGGCCATATTGGATTAAGCACGTCCTTGAAAAACAATCCTAATCCTCCTCTCAACAATGTCAAGGCACTCCCCAGGTATGAAGTAGATCGGTTGAATCGTTCTCGAGTTATTGTCCAGACAAGATTCAACTGCTTACAATCCAATATGGCTGGCGGCGGCCATATTAGATTACGCACATTGCTGGAAAACAATCCCAACCGTCCTCCCACCAATGTCAAGGCACACCCCAAATTTGAAGTTGATCGATTAAATCGTTCACGAGTTATTATCCGGACAAGAAAATCTAAGATCCAACTGCTTATAATCCAATATGGCTGACGGTGGCCATATTGGATTATGCACATCGCTGAAAAAAAATCCAAACCGTCCTCTCACCGATGTCAAGGCACTCCCCAAGTTTGCAGTAGATCAGTTGAATCGTACTCCAGTTGTTGTCCGGACAAGATCAAACTGCTTAAAATCCAATGAAATCCAGTATGGCTGATGGTGGCCATATTGGATCAAGCACGTCCTTGAAAAACAATCCTAATCCTCCTCTCCACAATGTCAAGGCACTCCCCACATATGAAGTAGATCGGTTGAATCGTTCTCGAGTTGTTGTCCAGACAAGATCCAACTGCTTATAATCCAATATGGCTGACGGCGGCCATATTAGATTACGCACATTGCTGAAAAACAATCACAACCGTCCTCTCACCAATGTCAAGGCACACACAAAGCTTGAAGTTGATCGGTTAA
>JAVTVY010056057.1:0-31051 GCA_036873755.1 Hanleya hanleyi | reverse complement strand
GAACCTGAAATCGATTGAATATCACTGACCTTGACCTATTCGCTAAGTTAAAAGGTCAAATTCTATATGTTCAAGTGTATAAGATTTTGTTCCATGTGCAATTAAGTTAGAATAGACCAGCTAATCGTTGAAGATGATTGACTTTGATCAGTATTTCCAAGATCAAACTACTTGATTTGATTATGCTCTACCAGAACCTCACCGCAAAATTTTTCCATGAATTAAGGCCTTGGCAAAAGCCGACCTGGCTCAACTTCTATGTATTTCTAAAATGATAGAACTACAGTCAACACTACTAGATCACCTTTTTGTCAACCTACAATACATGATGTTGTCAAAGTTCTAAAAGTACATTGTATTCAATGCATGACTGTAGACAATAACTGAGAGCCGACATGGCCAAGGGGTATTGGAGCCCATTGGGCCATTTTATGTCACAGCTCGGTCAATACTTGGATGGGTGACCGGGTGCTGTACTGGCTGGGCTGATCAGTGTCCAGGGTAATAGGAACTGTGAGCACTCTCATGTTCCGGCACATGTAGGCACCGTTGTGATATGACTGAAATAAGGTTGAAAACGACGTTAAACCCCACTACTCACTCACCCTTTTATGTCACAGGTCGGATGTCCATGCTTGTAATGTTCCGTCTTCAGGTGGCTGGAAGTAAGGAAAGGAAAGATTACGTAGTGATGATTGTGTGCAAATTGGAAGTCAGCTGGGCTTGGGAAACCAACAATTCAAACGATTCTAGCAGACAAACTACTTCAAATTCAATCAAGTACCGGTAGCAGATATACCGATATTTTTTATCATTATTCAACTTATACATGTTATATAAAATACTAAAAGAAGAATCTAAAAACCTTTGCATTTCAACTTCAAGAGATACAGCAATAATTGAGATTGGCGTTGTTTAAGTTAACAAATACTAAATATAGAGTATTCACTTTGAAAGACCCAATACTTGATATCTGGACCTGCAACAATGGTAATAATGTGAGTGAAACTGCTGATAAAATTGGCCATGATATAAAGTTATGTACCGTGGATTCGCGAGTTCAATGTTTAAATTCACACACCCTGCATCTGACCGTAGTTCAGCCGATGTGCACATTGTCTTGAGATGGGTAAGCCAATGTTGAAAATTCTGATTTATTTCAAATTTATCCTTGGGCATCACCTTCGCTATCGCTATGGTTATGATTGACAGGTGTGCCTGAAAATTACATGCGCCTACTCCATCGATAGACAGTATATTTCACATTTGAAACTTAAAGCAGTTATTTTGCACTAATATACAGTACTACTTCAGTCTTCATTATGTCTCCCCCAACTATGTTGGGGGGAGACATCTAGTGTTTGTGCTGTCTGTCTGTCTGGTTGGGTGGATGGATGGATGGATGTCTGTCCGTCCCCTTGCCTTGTCTGCAAGGTATCTTGAGAACTACTGGATGGAATTTCACCAAACTTGGATGGAAGCTTCATTGGGATAGCCCCCTCATTTGATTAGGTTTTGGTGTGTGTGCGTGCATTCATCCATGTCCGGTGTCTGTCCGTCCGTCCATCTACTTGTACATGTATATACAGGCATTGTCTGCAAGATATCTTAAGAACTACGGGATGGAATTTCACCAAACTTGGATGGAAGCTTCAGTGGGTAGCCCCCTCATTTGATCAGGTTTTGGTGTGTGTGCGTGCATTCATCTGTGTCCGGTGTCCGTCCGTCCATCTACTTGTACATGTATATACAGGCCTTGTCTGCAAGATATCTTGAGAACTACTGGACGGAATTTCACCAAACTTGGATGGAAGCTTCATTGGGATAGCCCCCTTATTTGATTAGGTTTTGGTGTGTGTGAATGCGTTCATCCGTGTCCGTCCTTCCGTCCATCTACTTGTACATGTATATACAGGCCTTGTCTGCAAGATTTCTTGAGAACTACTGGATGGAATTTCACCAAACTTGGATGGAAGCTTCATTGGGATAGCCCCCTCATTTGATCAGGTTTTGGTGTATGTGTGCATGCATTCATCCCTGTCCGGTGTCCGTCCGTCCGTTCATCTACTTGTACATGTATATACAGGCCTTGCCTGCAAGATATCTGGAGAACTACTTGACGGAAGTTCACCAAACTTGGATGGAAGCTTTATTGGGATAGCCCTCTCATCTGATTAGGTTTGGTTTGTGTATGCATTCGTTCATGTTCGGTGTCCGTCTGTCTGTCCATGTACTTGTACATGTATACGTATATACAGGCCCTTTCTGCAAGATATCTGAAGAACTACTGGACAGAATTTCACCAAACTTGGATGGAAGGTTCATTGGGATAGCCCCCTCATTTGATTAGGTGTGGGTGTGTGTGTGCATTTATCCATGTCCATCGTCCGTCCGTCCATCTAATTGTTCATGTCTATACATACCTTGTCTGCAAGATATCTGGAGAACTACGCGACGGAATTTCACCAAACTTGGATGGAAGCTTCATTGAAATGGCCTTATGATCTAATTAGGTTGCGGTGTGAGCTAGTGCTTGCGTGGGTCCATGCAAAATGTGCTTATCTGTCTCTGCAATTTTTGTTCACTCCATATCTTGGAAACTACTGAAGGCAGATGCATGAAACTTCTATACGGTACAGCATGTATACTATAGGTGTGGCTCTTGTATGTTTTGCATCTTTCCTATAATGTGATCAGTTTCGAAATAGTTGATGCTTCACAATTACATGTATTTCACATTGGCTGGTCGCTGTAGATGTCGACAATCCACTCATTGCTATATAACTAACTGGGTTACTGCAACAATAAAAATCGCCTCTTTGTAATTAATATTTTTAGATGCGCAGCTTTGTTTAGGATACTTAATGCTACATGTACATTCATTTTATAGCACTTTCCCTAAAATTATGTGCCCACTCAAGGCAAGGTGGGAGGTTGGGGGAGACGTATGTTTTTGCTTAAAAAATAACCAGCATAGGCTTCATGCCGGAGCGGCAACTCAAGGGTCAAAGCGGAACCTCTAGTTGGCCCTGGTATTGAGGAACCACGACATACGATGCCTTGCAAGTATTCTGAGTATAGCTAATAACAAAATGCTGTGTATTTTATGCCAATCATCCCTTGAATTCTTTCATAGATAATATTGTATTAGTTGGATAGACGATGGTGGTGTGTAAACAGAAAGTGACAAGCACTTCCTGGTCCACTGGTGAAAAATCTATATATATTTTATTCCATTTTGGTGTACCATAACTAAAATATTCCATTTTTGGTACAAACAACCTCGCAGCACAAAATGTTCTATGTATTTGTGTATCAATCACTTTGAATAAGTTTCTTTCAGTTTCAATCACGAAACAATGTTTTTTTTTAATTTTCTTTTGAATAGTCTACTTAAAAAAAAAAAAATCTTTCATGAAAGTTTAATGTAATAATGATTAATCATTTTGTAAAATGTCATTTTTTTGTTCTTCAATAGAATTTATCTTATTTCCACTATCAATGTTGAACATTTGTGGGAAATGAATGAACATTCACCGGTACAATTGCTGTTTCGGACCATTTTGCATGGCAGGATGGTAAATTTAACCCATGAGCATATTAGTCCATTATCTTTGATGTTCAGTTAGACAGTAAAATAATATCGGTTGGTAAGCTTACACTACCATCTAGCATAATCAACCTTTCAGAATAATTGCAGTATATCTGACAGTATTTGGTCTTCAACCCATCCGATTGTTATTTCTCACGGAGGAGACCATCACCGTATTGTTTGGGAAGTGCCTTTTTAACTCGTTATGATTTACATTTCCAAATAAAGTTGTTGCGATGGACATCCCAGGTATTTTAATAGTGTTTTGACTTATAAGACTATGCTGTTTGTGGAAATATAGTGAATTCAGAGACCATTCAAAATTACGTAACCCTGCCTGAATCGACTGCTTGTGTTAATGGGCGCAGTCGCTGTATATAATTCAAGGAGGTACTCTATAAAAACAATCGCTGTAACAAAATTGCACATCCACAATAATGGTGTTCCAGTGGTACACAAATTTTGAACAAAACCTACACATCTTGTGTACCAGTACACAATTTTTTGTGGATGTGCAATTTTGTATACAGGTACCGGGGTACGGTACAGTTGTTTTTACAGAGTATCATACATGATGGTGTAACCCTCCATTATTGTAAATGTTTGTGGGGTGGAAGGGGTGAGGGGGGCATTGTCTGGATTTGCGGGTTCCTTAAAGTATACTTTCCTGAAAACACTGCATGATAGTTTGATGAAGTAGCCACTTATTCTCATGTTAGTGCATGTGTAGGGGGGGGGGGGTTATCTTTGGCGGTGTTACATAATTGTGAATGGTATATGTCTGGGCTTGCTCGTCCATAGGCCTTCAGTAGGATTGTGAAGCTGTGTCTGGGCGCCGATTCTTGCGCAGCCTAATAAATTGCACTTCCTAATAAATCAGGAAGTGTTACGTCAGCGATCCGATGACCAATGATCTGACCTTTGACAAAACCTGTTTGACCAGGTGCACCGGGTCCACGAGGTCTCCGAACAACACAAATGAATGGAACGAGCTGAAAAATCTGGCACCATTAGCCTTCAACCAAAACGCAAAGGAAACGCAATCATATTTTTCGTCAAAGGTCTTTCGAGCGCCCTGAATTGAGCAATATCATCAGGACTGATATTAAATCGATGAACAACTGTACAAATCTTTCTTTCTAAAACCCTGTAAATCGTCTGTAATCCTTGAAACATTTTATAGACCCGCTCTTCCACTTTCCCGCGAAAGAAAACAGTGAGGCACTCGACGGGTGGGACTCGCCTGTGTTACACAGTATGCGGAGTCAACACACAGAATATATTTTTCTTACGTCAGCTACCCGACCCTCCAATTGTTTTCACCTGAACAGGTAGCAGAGTTATTTCTCTTGCTTTGAAGTTCTCTTTGAACACGTAACTTCCGTTTTACACTTTTGATGGCGATTTCACGTTTTAAGCTCTGTGAATGTGGACCCTCTTTTACCAGTTGTGATCATTTGGCTTGTTGTACACTTGAATGGTAAATGTTATCATGCTCTTCTGGCTTCCCTGTTTACGTGAGTACCTTTATTTATTTGTTACGACCAAAAATAAAATTCAACCTCACATCCCTACCTTCAGTTCGTCTGTACGCCGATTTTGTCTACGTTGGAAATTGAATCTGTTCTGAATCTGCTGAATGAGTTGACCTTCCAGCCCTCCAATTAAGGATGGTTTGTGGTAACCTGTAAACAGGTTACCACAAAACAAGAAGTGGTAACCCGGTTCAGAAAAACAGGTTACCGTGCGTGCTTTTGGGTTGTTGTCAAAGAGATAAATGATATTCGCTTGGCCGTGTTAACTCAGATGTAATATTCTTGTACGACACTCCAATCATGTTAAATCATTCAATTTTGTACAGTCTGAAGTCGAGATATTGCTTTTAGTACATGTAAAACTGATTGCTTGTATGTACAGGTGCAGGTATTATTTGCTAGTCTACATGTACTTCATAGATATTGCAAATAGTACGAAATGAATTTTGTGCTCTTACATGTAATTAATTATTAAATATCATCTAAAATGTTAGTTTATGTTTTTCAGTAGAAGCATCTGAATGGATACTGACTGTCATGAAATATTTAAAATTTGGCACTTTTTACAAAATTAATGTGATTGTGAGGATGTCATTGTGAGTGTCGCTGTTGTACGGTTTTCTCAATTTTTGGCTGACTTGAACACATAATTGACAGCAATGATAATACATTATTAAATGAAGCAATTTTGATAAAATTCAGTGAATAGTCAGTTGTAATTGATATTTTGAACTGTTTTGGTTTCAGCTTTGTTGAAACAGTAAAACTGAAGTTACCTGTGTACTGATGAAATAAAATTATATATTAAACTACATACAACTTGAGTACTGTCCTTCATTTCATTAAATATGCTGTATTGATATGATTTCAATATTGTGTTCGTGCATTTTTTTTCAAACAGTTGTCTCGCCGCCGGGGTTTGAGTGGTTGTTGTTGTTGTTGTTGTTGTTTTGTTACTTTCACTTTGACTGTCATCTTTGCCGGTGAGATTGGTTTTAGCCCAGGCTTGAAGAGATCCAGGTTTTACGTGTCTGGAAACATTGCTTTTATGTACATAATCAACGCCATCGGCGTATGATATAATTCGAGCCAGCGAATTTCCGTGAAGTGTTGCTTGTGAACGAATGTCCGCAAAATGCCGACTGCAAATTTTGCAACTCCACTTACTTAGTGATATTGTCTTCACTGTGAACTTTGTAAAGGAAGAAGAGATGAAACTGTCATTTCAGAAATGTTCTCAGTTTCTCTGGATTTCGTTGACATTTCTAACAAAGTATTGAACAAACACAGCAGATGCCAACTGTCAAACGTACGATGCACGTTGATGCGCGCACACTGCACACCAGACCGATTTGTTTCAGTAAACCCCGACTGACCTACTTATCGTAGGGAACCAGGCTTTGCTGCGGCAGTATCAAACGAAACGGGGTTTCCGACCTGGGGAATTTCCATGCCTTCGGGGCGACAGTAACTTGTAAAACTGCGTGTACGATGAATAGCCTGTTTATTTGATTCGATCTTTCAACAAAAACAAACCGGTCAGTCGAGGATACAGAAATCAGATTGAAGTGTTACAGTTATGAAGAAATAACAAGCAAACAATAAAGGCCAATTTGGCCTGTGTGACAACAGACAGTATTTTTATTTTATCCACAGACGATCACAGCTTAACATCGCGAACGGACAAACGGTCGCCGGAAAATCAAACTCGGTAACCTCCTGGTAACCTGAACGAGCGTTCGCCACTTACTTGGAGGGCTGCCTTCCGTGCAAAAAGGATCGCTTAGACACCAGAAATTACCTTTAGGTTGAAGATGCTGATCTTGAAGACACTGCTCTCGGTTAAAACAACCAGGAAACTTCTTTGGTGATGCCCAGGCCTCCATGCGGACTTCTAAGCATTTGTTTTCTGCCAACTGCGACAACAGCAGCTTCGCAATGTTGTTGTTGTTGTTGGTACAGGAAGCAATTTGCTCACGCATGAGTGTTGAAAATACGCTTTGCATGCTGGGATATGAATTACGTCATAAATACCAAACTGCGGCTTTCGGAGTGAAAACATATATTGGTCCAAATGTTTGCCACGCCATGATGGACCGAATGAAATTGGTACATCGTTTGTCCACACCCACACGCTCCTACATTGGCGGTGAAAAAACTGTTTGTCAATATATGATGTACCATATGTTTACCAATGTCGGACCATGATGGTAACAGCCTGGGGAAAACGCGTGTGTATATGTACACACAGTGTATCATTATATCATGTGCGCACACAATACAACAATCTCACTATTTGATTTGCATCTACATGTATTAGTTTTTTCGTAATGCTGTAAAAGTAAAAGATATATATATATATATATGTCATGCTGTTACATATATATATATCTGAGATACGTCGGCTGGAAAGCGTTTGATTGTCTGAGGACAGAGAGGAGCGAGAAAAAAAACAAACTGAAAGGAAGAAAAAGTAAAGAAACAGAATGCGCAAAAAAACAAAGGAGAATTTTGATGCCGTTTTTTCTCTTCTTTCGAGAAACGAAAGTCCGATAGACAGGAGAAGAAGACATTCGTTTTTAGTTCTGTTATATATGATTACTTTCCTTGTTGCATGGGCCCAAAAGAAAAAAAGAAATATGATAAATAGATGGAACATTTCGCGTGGCCAAATCCACCCCATGTCCAGCCTATCGGACTCGCTGTCCAGGAGAGTGGAAGAGGCGGAAATGGCTCACCGTAACATTTTTTCTCGTTGCCAAAGGTTAATCTCATGAAACATAAAATTAATTATGCACAAAATGCTAAGGTTTCAATGTCATGATGCATGAGAATATAAGCATTTCTTTCTTTTAACGTTTGAGAAATTTAAGATGCGGAATCGCTAAAGCCAGATACAAAATGCAACTACCACCGCTTGTATATGTACGGTACTAGAGTATTTGCTCATTCATTTGTAGTGTCTGCCATAAAGCCCTATATTTTAACGAAGTCTTCCCAGGCACAATATGGAGGTCATGGAACCAGTCTTGTGCCTCTATGAACAGAAGCACAGAACCAGAACAAATGAAGAATTGTTTCGGTTTCTTTCCAGAAAACCTACATTCGTCTGACTCGGATTTTCCTCATGATCTTAACTTCTAATTTGTAACAATGATCCTATGAGTTATTTGGAATTGAGAATACTGTAAGCTAGAATCTAGTGTGACTTCGAATGCGTTGCTGTATACTTTGGCCCAGTTTTCGTGCTGAATATTCGCAGAATATTGCAATCTGACATTTAAGCAAGCCTTAGATCGTTGCAATCTCACATTTGGATGGGCCTCCAATCATTGCAATTTATTTTCGCCGCAGAAACGTTCCATTCTATATGTTTGGATCAAGCTCTACAAGAAAATGTAAAAAATGGATGACCGCCATGATGACTTCACATTGGCGTCATCTACTCAAAAGCCATTTTCGCCTGTTTTTTTTACCGATTAGCCTAGGTTTTTTTTTTTATTAGTATTCGATATTTTCTCACATTTTCGCTAATTACTATGATATATAAAATAAAATAAATTACTTTCATGCCCTTTTAGGCAAGAAATTTGCGAAAGAATGGACAGAAAAATTCGAAACCAGACCTTCTGAGGAAGCCTCATAGGCGCCATTTTGAAATAAAAGTTTTATTTTCTAAAATCGTCATCGTTCGGCAATGTAACTGAATAATTGTCTTGTATACGATGTTGCTAATATCTCTTGATGACAATTGAATACATTACTCCTTTCCTCTCTATCTGGTGACAGCGAGCTCTTGAAACCAGTCACGAAGCTACTGTCATTTAATCAAGAATTCCCTGTTCTTTTCGGTAAGTTTGATCCAAATCGGATCTTGTCCCAATGAACTTTCCCATGTCTACATCAAAGACGACAATATGCGTATGACGCCCTCATGAGTGTAAGCATTTTCATGATATGTGAATCGTGCCTGTGCGTTCGGCGATTCTCTGAGCCATAAATTTAGATACATGCTTTTCATCAATACATAGCAGATGCAAATACTGCAGTGATAAATCAATAAAGTTAATACTGAGCAATAAACCATAAAATGTATCAGGCGGGATGTGGGCCAAGGTCTGAATAAGACTTCGATTGAACCCAAGAAAAGCCCTTAAAGATACAAAGTAGACAACAACATGGTTAAACTCGGAAAGGAGGAAGAGGGAGACTAGCACAGGAGATAAACATGGCTATGTGGAAAAAACAATGTTTCGGGAAATGATACAGCACATTATGACGATCAGTGGTCTCAGGAACAACGAAGAAATCATAAAGCTTTTTGATGTTTCAAGAGTCATATATGTACACGACCTGACATCGAGGGGCATAACTCAGACAAAAACCGTGGATCAGATCGAAAAGGCCATGTGCACATCATCACATGGTGATGATGATGTGTGGCAAATTTCAAAATAATCCAGCAAAAACTCTATGACGAGTTGCGTTCACAAGAAAAGGTAGCCGATGGAAGTAGTAGTTTCCAATATCAAGGGGCGTAACTTCGGATAAAACGAGGGATCGAGTGGAAAACGTCACATGCAACTCTTCATATGGTTACGACAATGTATTGCAAATTTGGAAAGAATCCAGCAAAACCTTTTTGACGAGTTGCGTTCACAAGAAAATATTTCCAATGATCAAGGGGAATAACTCAGAGGTAAACGTTGGATCGGGTCAAAAGGCTCACATGAACATCATCACACGGTCTCGATGAAGTGTGGCAAATATGGAAAGAATTCAGCAAATCCTCTTTGGCAGGCTGAGAAAAGTACTTTTGTCGATTATCAGGGGTCATAATTATGGAGAAAAAGTCGGATCTACATGTAATCGAAAATGTCACATGCACGTCTTTTCGTGGTAAAGATAATGTGTGGCAAATTTGGAAAGAATTCAAAGAAAACTCTTTGACGTTGCCGTCACAAGAAAATGTAACGAACGGACGCCATACCATACCATACCATAATTCGTCTCGTCAAAATTGACGGGCGAATAAATATGGACGTGGCAACTCAGTTTTTATACCAAAGCACTTTGTGGATATTCTGTCCACACACTAATCAGGAAATTCATTACACAAAAGTGTACATTTCTTCAACATGGAAACGGGAAGGTAACCCCGTAATGACGTCAGAGTTCTAGCTTGTCATCAGCTAGGTTGCTTCGGGAGGTTGAGAAACGTACCCTATTTTGAAATGAGACAGCTGATAGGGCTATTTAACATGCTACAGATGGGAGTGACAAACCTGTTGCCAGGAAGAAGTGAACAAGTGAAATTTAGAAAACACGGTTAACAGATTTTAAATAAAAGCCTGAATAATGTTTATCTTGGAGATCTTTCAACTTTTTAATGGTTAATCTTCTGTTTTGTGTATTCTCAATTAATATGCAAGTGAAAAGGTAGGAACTTGTTTATGTGATGATAGCATACAGATGGGGTACCTTTTGGGATAAATATCAAGCTCACTCCACAAATTTTGCAACGATACTTCATTTAGAGGCATAAGACAGGACTTGGTCCATGGCCTAATAAACCAACTCCAGGAATATACTATATTATTATACAGCTATGTCCTTTGATCCAATCAAATCAGTTCCACCACACAACGTGTCCGTACAGTACACAAAGTCATATTGAATCCCAAAATGTGTGGTTGGGTGGGCACGGGTTCCTGTTGCCTCAATGCAATTTGCTGAGAAGCAACAGAACTTGATAATGTGATGTCTAGCGCTGTAATATCTCTTGTCTTTATTGCACGATGTAAGCGTCCTGTCTGTACTACTACTACTATTTTAATTTGAATGGCGCTTTCAATTTAATAAAATTATGCGCGCCAGGTCGTTGCATTGAGTTTGATGTACAACATATATATTGATTTAAAATATCCAACTATACGGATTTGTAATGGATTAAAAAATATGTAGAAAAATCAAACTCCAAATGCGTTATTTAATGTCATGGTGAGGTTAGAGACATAAAAGGAAGGGAGCATGTATGGACCAACACAATTAATTTAATAATAATAAAATCCTAACGTCATAACGCTGTAATATCTCTTGTCATTATTGCACCATGTAAGCGTCCTGTCTGTGTGCTGTCCTCAGTGTTTTATAGGGTGGATGAAGGGTGTCTGGTTCCATGCTGCTTCAAAGATTTCTTCTTTGAAGTACCGTAGCAGGGACTTAACTTGACTGGGTGGTGCCTAGTTGGTTCGTCGAGATATAGCTGAAATAGTGCTGAAAGCGACGTTATATTCTATTCACTCACCCACCCCAAAATGCCGTATTGAATTCGTACTGTACGCTTTCTAAGGGAGTTAACTCCTTTGTTATGACGCCAAAATGAAGCTACAAGGGCTGAAAACCTTCTATTTTCTCGTTTGATCATCTAAATTTAACTCCAAAATACAATTACCCAGCCAGTCAAATTTGCCTCAAATGAAGTTCGTAAAGTAGAGAGTGATAATGGACTTATTTGCTGAATCACAGATTTTATTGCATGCTAGAAATTGACGGGTTCTAAATGATTTGTTGTTATAGTTGAATATCTTAATGTTATATTGTTTTATCTAACAAAATTATTGATTCAAACATGAATGGAAAATCAATAACAAATACCGGTACCTTAGTTTAATCTTCCGATGACCTGTACAATAAACAGGTTATTATACAGTGTTTTGTACCATATGGGTAGATAATGCGTCTCGTCCAATACTGGTTTTATTCACAATATGGACTTGTACAATACCCATCCATATTGTACAAAACACTGTATAATAAACTACTAGTATTTATCAATTGTGACCGTTGCAAATTAATTTTAAAAAACACACACACATGAAATCATCATAAATAATTAACCCATAACATAGCTTTGAACTCTAAGCGTCCGTCTCTATTTTATCTGTGCTTTTGTCTGTCTGTAATATATCAGATAAATAAAGTTTACGACTCCGCAAATATTAATAACTGCGGTCATACAAAGAAACAGTACAAAAGTCCAGAGAAAACAGGCGCTACCGTGGCAAAATATATCATCATACATTTGGTGAAATTTAACCTCGTCATATAGTAGACCTACGATACCCTGTACCAGTGATATCAGCCCCGCCGCCGATAAGACGAACAACCCGGTTAGAAGAGTAAGGTGCTGAACGCCATATTCAACAGAAAGCATTATCACTGGAAGCAGTTGTGCGCCACCCATACCTACTCCACCAAGAATAGTGCAGATATATACTGTGTCTCTACTTAAACTGAAAATCCCTATAACCATAGCAGTCATGAAGGAGAAATGGCAAAGAAACAGAAGGTAAAAACCACAAGCCATGGAATTAAAAATATCATATATTGGACCCAACAAAATCCTAGCTGTAGTCAGTGATATAGATATCACATAAACTAGGTTAAGTGGTTGCTCGAGATTTACAGACTTTGCCAGTGTAGTTACGTTATTCATGAAAGTGAAAGAGCAAGTGTAGAAAAGTGTAGCAGGCCAAAACAGCAGATTAAAGTACAGAGATTTGAACATTTCTGTCTTGGACTGTGTATTATCGGAAGTCGAGTCATTTTCAGTGACTTCAGATAAATTCGTGACGTCATCTCTTGGCTTCGGATCGTTCGTTTCTTCCGTTACAAAAGGTTTATGAAAAACGAAACATATAGGTAGAGAAACGGAATTGATTACCAAAATAGTGAAGAAAAACAAATGTAGAGCTTGTTTTTCTTGGAAGAATGTCTGATACAGGAACGCATAGAATATCTTTCCCAACCCAACTGCTGCGAAGTACAGTCCTGTCACTTTTCCCATGTTGTTCTTGCCAAGATTCTCAGCTCCAATCGACAGGAACGTGTAAAACGCCATTATGCTCCCCGAAGCTGAAAAAGAGTAATACAAACGTCCATTGATCAACAATTGTTTCGAACATGAGGCAGCACCTAAAAGGAGCAACAACCCTCAGCCAGGCAATTTGGTACACTATGAATGAAAAATGCATATATAAAAACCTGGGAGATTTGGTTGAATGCAGAAGATGCTTTAGCAGTGGCTTGTAAAAGATTAAAATATGATAAATTTAGCGTGGGATGTCGGATGCATTGGAGGAGTATAATAAATAATTTGACATATCGCGTGCGAAAAATATGGCACATATTCTGAACAAAAAACAAAAGACTTCTGGCTTTGAACCCTCTGGCTTCTGACCATTCTGGCTTTGAACCCTAATTATAATCTGAACAATAATAAAGTATTCCGATTCTCATTGGAAGCCTAGTAATATAGAGTTTTTGGTAGCAAAAACTTTATGAATCCCTGTGTACCTGTTAACTGTATGTCTCTTCCCATCTGTGATCGAGCAGATTCCGAGGATTAGGATGGTTGGCTGGCAATCCAAACAGCCTTGTTATATGAATAATACGTTTCATGGACAGTATAGCTTCATTGGCGTAGTAATTTCCGAGGCACATTAAATGCTGGTAATGACACAAAACATCCGATGAGCTTGTGGTTGAGCACCCAACAGACATTTTATGCGACGTTGCCAGGGAAACCACAAAAACCATCCCAATGTACTCAAATTTTATAGGCTTGTGGCTGATTATCCAACAATAGTACATAGCAAATATGAAATCTCTGTCGTCAACGGTTAGGCATTTATCGCCTTCACATGGTCATATGGAAATTGTTGGTGACGTTGCCATTGGAACCGCAAAATTCATCACAAAGTATGCAAATTTAGACTTGTGGTTGACCAACCAGCAATCCTGTATACCAAATTTGAAGTCTCTAGAAGCAACAGTTTGGCTTCTACAGCGTTCACAAGAATTGTTGACGACTGTCGATCGGACGACCTGACGACTGGACGGACGACCGAACGTACATGCCAACGACAGGATCCCGCAGCCCTATAAGGCTGAGAGGTATTGGTTTGGGAAACCAAAAAAAAACCGCGTCATAAATTAGTAAATATTAATGTGATGTGAAATAAAATTGGGTTTGCCCACTTTTCATCGCGGAAAAGCAGAAATTTTTAAGGATTCTGACGAAAACATCACTTTTCTGGTACCCCACGTAACCGCCATCTTGAATTTACCCAAGATCCTCTGGGAGTTATGCAAATAGGTTCAAAAATGACCCCAATATGATACAATATGAACTACGAAGTCATGAAGTTTCAGCTCTCCTTTTCTGTTGTTCCAGAGATAGTGCAGAAAGTTTGGTAGGGGGGGGGGGGAATTAAAGGACTCGCACAAAAAAACACAGCGTTGTGCTTCAAGGTTCTTCTTCAGCTTGATCAAAGTTGGAGTTAACAGAGAAAAGCCTCTGTCCTTTTTACATTTCCCAAGTCAAAAATAATGTTTCCTTGCTTCTGCACTTTGTAAACACCGCTCACAAACTCTCTTTCTACCGTATTTCCATCATCATTATACGAAACCATAGTAATTGTTTTTCTTTTAGTTTTCAGTGAATTCACAGCATCCGAAAAATCCTACTGTTCATATTCTGGGGAGGGGAGATAATCTCATTCGTTGAATCTGTGCTCACTTCTCTTAAAACGTTGATGTTGATAATCAATAGTACTTAAAGTACTGATATCATCAGAGGGTTTAGTTGTATCAGAGGGGTTTATGAGTTCCATATGTGATCATTTAAGGGAGGAAAGGTGGTGTTCGCTTTACATAGGGAATCGTCCTCAAGCTGTTCGGTTTGTAGGGCCAAAATTTCACTTTTATCAAGATGATATGAAATTTGATTATCTTCTGTTGCTTTTTTATAATAAAGGTTTGCTTATTTTTTTAAATTCAGCAGAAAATGTTTATTTCTCTCATCCAAGAAAACTTTTCTTGTGAGCCACGCAAGATAAATATTCTTATAAGAGATTTTCTAAGAAAAGTATTCTTATATTTTCTTAGTTCGTAACGTCCTGCTCAAGAATACATTTCTTAGCTAAGAAATTATTTCTCGGGGGAAAAGTTGCGAATTAAGAAAATATAAGAATAGTTTTCTTAGAGAATCTCTTATAAGCATATTTATCTTGCGTGGCTCCAAAGAAAAGTTTTCTTGGATGAGAGAAATAAACATTTTCTGTTTTTCTTATTTAAGAAATCATTTTTTTACTGTGAAATAAGCCAATACGGCACGTTTGAACCACTGTAAGTCTGGTTGTGTTTATCTATGAGCCTTGATTATTCTTTATCTGATAATTCAAAATGTAGGCTGTAAGAAATTGTCAATTTCGGGCTTTTTAGACAAAAATTAGCCCCGTCAGCTGTGTGTATCAAAAACGCATTGAGGACGATTCCCTATAGCTAAAGCGAACACGACCTTTGTGATCTTGCAACAAAGGTTCCATGGATCGGTTGTCGATGGACCGTGAAGAATGGCGTAACTAAAATATAGCGGATTTTTGTAGAGCATAAAACTTCGATTTTCGTAAAATGTTGATACGCATCCTACATGTATATAAGAGATGTATCAACAGTGTATCCACATTTATATAATTTCCATACTTATTTAATCTGTGAGAAAATGAATCTACTAAAAGTACACCCAGACAAGAAAATCTTCAGACATCGCAATCGACGACAAGTTAAAAAAATTAGCCACTCTCCTACTAAACGATCCTTGTTCTGACAACTCTTGGCTATAGAACAAGATACTGTCCTACTCACAGTGTTATTTTAAATGCTAAATAATCACGGTTTCACAGAAATGCCGAATTATTTTTTGAATTCATATGGATGAGAAGAAAAACTAGAAATCTAGAAAACCAACCGATCTTGTTTAAGGTTTCATTGAATTCGTATGTCGTGTAAAAAGTGTGCTGATTGGTTGAATAACAAGTGGGCGGAGCCAATATGTACTGCTCAGCCAATCAAATTCACGATTATTTGTACTCAGGGAAATTCAGATTTGGGATGAAAGTTTATCGTGCGACGAGATTGAGATGTCGTATCTCTTTCCCATCCATGCCAGCAAAAGGAAAACACGCCAGGTTTTTATTCTTTGTAACCATAATCAGATATGCTATAAGAGTTTTGTGCAAAACTGCCAATCGCTCCTATTTCGTTTTGTTGATGAAGATCGATGGAGAAGAAACGTGAGACACGTAAAAAAATAACGAAATCTGACATGTCCGAAAAACTTTCGCAAGATTTCTTCTAACCATTCCGGCCAAGGGGGTATTTTAGAAAGCCGCTCTATATGAAGGTCTCTGTCAACTCTGGTTATTGTTTAAGTATACAAGCGTCTGGTTCATCATTTATTATTCAGCCGTCGTCCATTAAAGAATCCCCGCGTCCATATTCCAAAGACCTATTTCATATACCAGCATTAGTACCAAATTTAAAACAAGGGTTATGTGTAACCCGGCAGCTCGCCGTTTTGGGTTTTGTCAATAACATGCAGCTTTGCATAAAGATCGAACCATTCAGGTTGCACATCACTGGCAATGACAATACATATTGTTATAAACATTTGACTTCTTTGTCAGTGATGTTGAAGTTGGATTGAAAGATGAACTATATTATAAAACTGGAAATAAAGATTACCTTGTTTTCCAAAAGTAAGCTTATACATGTCATTATGAATACATGTACAATTGAAATTTGGTCTGAGATGTGGGTGTGAAATGCCTCGACAAATATGGTTCGTGCAAAAGCTTTAAGTTAAATCATGATGAGGAATGGGATTCGATACCAAAATTGAAGGAAATGGTGTCCTTCATTAAAGGCGACACAAAATTCCAAACTACCAGGGGCTCGGTACTGCGGGATTCCCCCGCCGGTTATTTAATATTGTACTTCTGAAATGAAATAATGTCATTAAACTATTAGTAATTACTATAAAGGAATATATTGTAGTTGATTTGACGTGTTTGTGTATATACAATGTACACTGCATCTCCTACCTAATAGGTTAGTATCACATATAAGAGATGCATGCAGCTTCGCAAAAAGATCGAGCCCTTCAGGATGGCACATCATTTGAGGCTGCACATCATTGGCAATGCACATCATTTAAAATAATACATTTATTAAGACATATGATTTCTATATTTAGTGATGTTGAGGTTGGATTGAAGGAGGAACTATATTATATAACTACCAATAAAGATTACATTTTGTCAAAAGTAAGCTTACACATCCCATTGCATAGACCTGATGAATACATGTTTATGTATATAGTTAGGAACAATAGGTGTGCAATTTTGAGCACGTTCTTGGTGTAACTTTGTGTGATGATATGTGAACAAACAAAGCTAATAACAATGAAACAGTAGGAGTAAATCTATCATTTCCAGCATGCAATGGGACACTAGCACTGTGGTAAACCTTCACATTTGTATGCAAATAAAAGAATGCAATGACAACTGTGTCCAATCATACTGTAATGCTCCATAATAATGTGCACTGGTAAAGACTGAGACATCACAAACTCATTCAAACTCACTATTAACCCCACCTGGCCTGGGGGGGGGGTGCAAAATGGCCCCCTACCAAACTTTCTGCCCTATCTCCGGAACGACAAAAACAGGAGAGCTGAAACTCCGTGCCTTTATAGTGTACCATATTGGGGTCATTTTGAGCCTATTTGCATAACCAAGATGTTTTTGTCATATTTCTTCAAAATTTCTGCTTTTCCGCGATGAAAAGCGGGAAAAAACTATTTTATTTCACATCACGTTAATATTTACTAATTTATCATGCAGTTGTTGCGGAGAAATTGCATAAATAAAAAATTCGGAAAATCTGACTGAAAAATCGACCAAAAAATTTCGTTTTTGAAAATGACGTCACTGTGACGTCATCAAGGCGGCCATCTTGGATTTTTTACATTTTCTGGTAGAGCTTGGCCCAAGGGTATACTGTGGTAAGTTTCAGCTCCCTAGCTCAAGGGGTAAGAAAAATAATTAGGGGGGGCCCATTTCGGCCCCCCCCCAGGCCACAACAGGTCCCCAAAAGCCCAGGCCAGATAGGGTTAATTAATACAGATTAACACAGATATGGTTGTGCAAAAGCTTCAGGGTCAACTAGAATTTGATAGCAAAATTTAAGGAAATGGCGTCCTTTATTTAAGGCGACACGAAATTAAAAACTAACAGGGGTTCGGTACTGCGGGATTCCCCCGCCAGTTATTTTGATATTGTACTTCTGAAATAAAATAATGTCACCAAACTATTAGTAAATACTATAAAGGAATATACTGTATGTGATTTGGTATGTATGACTGTATATACAATGTACACTGCATCTCATGCCTAATAACAGGTTAGTATCACATATAAGAGATATAAAATTAGAAATTGAAATATGAGGGTATGGAGTTGGGAAATGCATTGAATGAGTGTAGCATGATGTAAGCTTCAGGAAAATGTGAGGATATGGGATCGGGCGAAGCTTAGTTTAGGTGATGGATGGTGGGGCACAGTGCCCCGAGGGTGGGGGCATGCTTCCATGGGTAGCGCATGGGTTGAATAAGTGTAGGATCATGTAAGCTGTAGGAAAATATGATGGTATGGGGTCGGGCAAGGCTTAGTTTAGAAGATATAGGTTGGGGATCGGTGCCCCAGGGTGGGGACATGCTCCCGGTGTTAGTGGGTGGGTTGAATAAGTGTACAGGATGATCTGAGCTCCCAAACTATATGAGAGTATGGGGTCGGGCAAAGCTTACTTTAGGAGATAATGGGTGGGACTCGGTACCCCAGGGATGGGGCAGCGTTGAGCTCGGTCAATACTTGGATGGGTGACCGGGTGCTGTACCGACTGGGCTGATCAGTGTCCAGAATAATAGGAACTGTGGACACTCTCGTGTTCTGGCACATGTAGGCACCGTCGTGATATGACTGAAACAAGGTTGAAAACGACGTTAAACCCTACTACTCACTCACTCACTCCCAGGGATGGGGACCTGCTCCCCGAGGGTAGTGGATGGATTGAATAAGTGTAGCGTGATGTAAGCTCCTGGACTTTCAGAGTCCGAAAGAAGTCAAAATTAGAAGTCCAGCCTAAACATAAAAAGTTAACCGGACACCGACACCAACACTTTTCCCCTCTCTCTCTCTACCAATACCTCGCCTACTTCGTATACGGCGAGCTAAAAACATTAACCTTCCAGCTTGAGTGTAACGTTGAGCTAAACATAAAAACTTAACCGGACACCGACACCGCCACCGACACCGACACCGACACCAACACCGACACCGCCACTTTCCCCGTCTCTCTCCCAATACCTCGCCTACTTCGTATACGGCGAGCTAAAAACAACAATCACAACATAAATAGACAGACCCTAGTTTCCTGCAAGAGAGAAGCGGTCAACAATTTTCATTGTTGTCGGCAAGACACCCTGATGCTCCAAAACTATCATGAAGATTATCGCTCTATAAGAAGATCGCTGTTAACTGAAGGTGGATGATTCTAAGTGCTCAAAAAGAAGGCCGCTGCAAACTGAATATTAAAATTTAAGAATCAGAACTCAGTCCAAAGATTTTTCAATACCCCTCAATAACAAGGCCGTTGTAAACTGAAGAAAGATGTTATAAAGTCGCTATAAATAATAAAGACATCGTCACCAGCAAACTAAGTAAGCTCTATAACCTTGCCCAGCGAGACCATTTTTGTGAATTCCAGCTCCATGAAGGCTACAGCTGGAAAATGTGACATAAAAAATAGTTGGTTCCACCAGCATTTGTCTGCCTGCTCTTTCTCTTGGTACTACTACTACTACTACTACTAGTTTAATTTGGATGGCGCTTTCAATTTAATAAAATTATGCGCGCCAGGTCGTTGCATTGAGTTTGATGTGCAACATAAATATTGATTTAAAATATCCAACTATACGGATTTGTAATGGATTAAAAAATATGTAGAAAAATCAAACTCCAAATGCGTTATTTAATGCCATGGTGAGGTTAGAGACATAAAAGGAAGGGAGCATATGTATGGACCAACACACTTAATTTAATAATAATAAAATCCTAACGACCCTTTCTAAAAAATAAATATATATAAAACTGAACTAAAAAGGCTAATATAGCACATGCATATTTTGTTTAAACAAAAATTAAACTCATCATATAGATTTAGATTTGACAATGTGAGAAAAATCGAGATTAGATGTAATATCCATACTCATCCTGATGAAGACAGTGAATGATGACCTCGTGGTATCATCAGACACCAATGTCCAACCAGAACAAGCAAAGACATTATTTAAAATAAAACTGTTTACCCCAACCCCCTCCCTTAAGCAAATGTAAGAAAATGTATATTAAACAGAGTGGTGAATAAAAACGAGATTTGATGTAATATCTATGCTTGTCCCGATGAACACTGTGAATGATGACCTCATGGTATCATCAGACACAAATGTCCAACCAGAAAAAGCAAGGATACCATTTAAAACAAAACTCTTTCTCAGAATAGAAATATTGGTATAATTTCTTAACCACAGGTAAGAAAATATATATTAAACTATTCTAGAATTTTATTATTCATCAACTTGTAATATGCATGTACTATTAATTAACCAATAAAACTATTATAAATTATTCCACAGGATGGAAGGGGAGGTAACAGTTGTACCCTCCCCAAGACTAGATGTGAAATGTAGAACAAAATAATAAAATCAATATAAATTAGAATCTGCGTGTGTGCAGTATATACCTATAAATAGCCATAAAAACTTTATCACGGTTTTTTCTAGGCTTTAAAATGGATTCCATGGTATGATTGAAGACACCAGCACATATAAGTTCATTAAAAAAGTTGAATCTCTGATTATTAAATCGTGTACACGATAATAAATAGTGACTGATGCCTTCTTCTACATCACACGCATCACACACTCCAGTGGGATGTAAATTACATCTAAATAGATATGAATTCAGGGGAATATGCCCGACAAGAAGTCTAAAAACAAGTACTTCAGCGTGGCGATTTGGTAAATTCAAAGAGGCGTCTGTAACTGAAGGCTGAAATTGATAATAAAAACGCCCCTTCTCTGAATTATCCCAGCATTCCTGCCATTTAGAATTAAAATAAGGATATAAACAAGCCATGGCTTCATTAATGGTCAATCCCATATGTATATTAATATCTGGAAGTGCGGATGCGTGCTTAGCAAGAGAGTCCGCAAGCTCATTCCCATATATACCAGAATGGCCCGGGACCCAATCGAAATAAATTATTATATTTTCATAAGTCATTGTAGTGACAAAATATAATATTTCATATAAAATACTTGAAGACCGGCTCCAAGAGAAGTTAAGCATTGCTTGTAAAGAGCTAAGAGAGTCTTAAAAATTACAGCTCTAGATATACTAGTATCTCTAATAAAATTGAGTGCCATTAAAATAGCTGTCAGCTCAGCTGTATAAACACTCACATGATCATTAATTCTAAAGGATTTAGAATATTTTAATTCGGGTATGCAAAATGCAGCACCCACCCTGCCGGTATCTGGACACTTGGAGGCATCTGTAAACACTTGCATGTATTCACTCCAATTAGATTTAATATATTCTTTTGTATATCCAGTAATAATATGGGGTGGGTCAGATTTTTAATTTGAGTATGTAATCCCATATATATGTTTGGTGTAGTCATCAGCCAGGGTGGGTAACTCTGCATAAAACAATTCTGGATAGAGAAAACATCAGCATTTGTTTGATCATACAAGATGTTTGCTCTAATATTAAATGGGAAGTAACGTTTTCTTTCTCTTGGTATATTTTCATGATGATTTTATAGTGTTTCTTTCCTGGTACAACAATATGGTACATGAAGTTGAGGGAATTTTGTACTTTGAGATAAATGCATGAAACTTGGCACATTTATGTCAACTGATCAGCTGATGGAAATTTGATCAGGACTCACTTGACATTTTTCCAAGATGGCCCACAAATCCAAGATGGCCGCCAATACAACAGCCCCTAAATCATTACATTAACTTCCAATTTTGGGTTATGGCAACGAATTGGACACGGTTCTATACTACTTGACCTAATAAAGATAAATATCAATATTTGGTCCAATGGAATGTCTTGGAAAATGGCCTCCTTATCCAAGAAGACCGCCAATGGCATATCAATTCAAGGAGTGAATAGACATCAATATTTCAAAGCTAGAGCATCAACTTGGTTATAATATTTGACCTACGGATGAACCTTAAATAAGCGTACACATGGATATATTCAGGCATGGTCGCCAGCTTCAAGATGTCTGCGAGTGTATTGGGCAAAATTAATTAATGTGGTTGACGATACTCGACAGTGATAACACCGAATTCAGCATATTTATTACTTTACTTATTACTCGGCTACTGTGAAATGTGTAGGTGAAACCCTTTATGTCTTACAAAACAGCCACCATATTGCCGCCGACGAACTATCGAAAAACAATTGCATCTGTAAACTTCCTACAAAATCGCGGTACACGAAAGTTGAAGCATCACCAGAGGTAATACCGCTTGGCCTAGTAATAAGCATGTTTGCTAATAGGATGATTGACTTCAATTTTAAGATGGTTGTCTCACTAATAGTGCAATCGCGTTACAACTTATGAGTCAGGCATAAGTCTGGAGGTTCATTTTTAGCTGCTTAACGTTTCAACATTGTTAAAGATATCCTTGAGTCAAGGATGAACTCAAGCGATATGCAACCATATGCAAAATTGACGATGTATGGCTAAAAAGCAACCATATGATTCCACAGGTAAACTTCCCTCGGCACCTCGCATTAAGACTCGAGTATACGGTAGATTCTTGGACGTAGCCTGAGTATCTTAGCCGCGCATTCGTTGCTGCTGTTCATTTGGAGACTGTGAAGTATCCACACGGAACCTAGCACCGGCCTAAGCGGGATTAGATACGCGAGCTCGGGAATTGTGATGACAGGTCAGCGCAAACTAATAACCCATCGGATATTAATGGATGAGCATCGAGAACGTCTGATGGAGAAAACGTCTCAACACGGGGTAACTGTGGTAATCTCAAGAATACCCAGAAAAAGCTATTCTGTAACTCCGAACGACGTACGGCTTAAATATCCCACCAAAACAATAAACCTACATATATTTGTCGAATGACGTGTACAGAGTGTGGACCTCGGGCGCTAACACCAGAAGAATTCTACCGTGTACAGATAATAAATTGGAGAGATACACTCCTGACGACGGGTCGTATCTGGCTAAGAGATGTCGATCTGAACGTTGACCAGTCCTGGCTACCAGAATACATCTTAAACGGACGAGAATGAAGAAAAGTAGAGCACTGAGTGACTGGATCAGGTTGAAAGCAAGGCGGTTGAAAGTACATGTACATAAACATCACATTAACAGATATCTCATTCAAGAAAGGTCAAGACTCCACTATCACAATTGGCATGGAGCCTTTTTGTATAAAATTGCATGGACAAGTAATTGTATTCGTACTTTTCTGAACGGTCGGATGTATATAGGTTCTATATCTCCGGTTTTTATCCTAATAGCGCGAGTGGTTCCTCTGTACGCACCTTGGTTTCTCAAGTAAGGTGATAAGTATGAGATAAGACGCAAACTTTTTTCGCATATTCTTCATCCTCATATCATATAATATTTCCCCGTCCAAATCCGTTACTTAAAAATCCAACCATGTTGATTGTTGGATTGTGGTCATATTTAACCCGATCTGTCCTGGGCTTTTTGTGACCTGTCCAGGCCTGGAGAGGGACCATTTCGCCTCCCCTCTAAATAAGTGATCTAGGGATCTGAAACTTACCACACTGTACTCTTGGATCAACTTCTAACAGAAAATGTAAAAATCCAAGATGACCGCTCTTATAACGTCACAGTACCGTCATTTTCAAAACAGGCATTCTTTATTCGATTTTGCGAGAAAAAAAAATATTTTTGTGTTTTCTTTGAAAAAACTGAATGATAAATTAGTTAATAATAGTCGAATGTGAAATAAAATTGATTTTGCTCAAATTTCTTCGAAGAAAAGCAGGATTTTTTTAGGGAAAATGACAAATATTACTTTTCTGGTACTTCACATGGCCGCAATCTTGAATTTACCCATGATCCTCTATCCGGTGGGTTATGCAAATAGCCTAAAAATGACTCCAATATGATAAACGAAAAAGTCGCGGAGGGTAAGCTTTCATTTTTTTTGTCGTTCCGGAGATAGGGGAGAAAGTTTTGTAGGTAGCCGTAATGCCCCAGGCCTGGTAGAGTTCATTTCCTGGAAACACATCCTACAAAATAATGACCCTGACTCATAGATTATCTATATACAGATTCAAATCAATCAGTTATGTGGTTCCCCCTAAGAAGAGCTTTGACAGTTTTCAGTCTTGATGACGCCATACAGTTTGACCAAGCAGAGCCCAATTTTAATATGTGCTTCTCGAATAGGTTTACTACCAACTGACAAAGTTTCAAATGTGTAAATCAAGCGATTCTGGACATAACGCGGATATAGGTGGGTAAAAGAATAATAGTTAATCCCAAAGATTTCAAAACCTTGGTCCTCGGACTTGGTCCCCTAATAATAACTATTTCATAGCTGGTGACGGCCCGTTGTAGTTAGTGTTTTTAAACTAAAACAAACAGGTTTGATATATATTATGTAGCCGTCCACTTACAAGCGACGAAATGGAACAAGCACAGTAAAGGCCAGCTCTTGAAGGAATCGCCGTAGACCGCAGATAACCACAAGAGAAAGTATCCTGGTATGGTGTGGAAGTAAATCACACAGTACATGATCTTATAGCCAACTATAGAGAGTAGTATCGTGCCCACAATCGCCATAACGAGACCAGCATTGTTTGCAGATGACACGAACTCCACTGAAAACAGAGCAAACAAAAAGATAATACAAAGTCACAAAATAGCATATCCACCTCGTTGAATTGCATAATCGGACAGCCAATACAAAATGATGAATATATATTACACATATCTCGCTCTGATGACACAGCCAGTCTGCAGGCTGAACTTTTAAGTTCGCTCCCAAAATGATAAAAAAATTATATTGAATAATAATATCGGTGAAAAATTAACAAATAGACATCAATACTTGGTATACTTTTAGAACCAAGGGATCGGTAATGGTACCTGAATGATTTGGGTTTTCTTTCGTTCTCAGTTTATGTCAAAAGCTCAGGACCTACTTTTTTGTTCGAAAATCGATATATCCCGTAAGAGCCGTGGCCCCTTTCCCTAGCCATCTGCCCACAGCTAGACCCACAGCTAGGCCCTTTGGAAAAATGTTATGGAAGTGTTATTTTTGAAGCAATACCCCATAGCACACATTGTTAAGTTCCAATATTTAAATAAAACGATGTTAGCTTCTTTCGAGCAAGGGTTGGATTGCAAGTTAAAAACGTATCGAAAACTCATTTTCAATAAATTGGACGTATTTTAAGCTCTTTTGGAAACAAATTTCTATAGTAGGCAGTCAAGAACCAGAATAAAAGACAATTCATTCAATTCCCATATCAATTTCATACAGTTTAACCATAAATATATTTCGGTTCTGACTTGCCTTGATCACTAAAAAATGAAATTAAAAAATATTTTATTGGTCGTCTTGTTGCCACAAATGTGTTTTCTATTGAGTGACACAAAGCTACGGATATCTAACAGCTCAACAGGTTAGACACTGGGCTCGAGTCCGCAGATAGGTCATTTTTCATCGTTGTGGGTTCGAGCCCCATTTTTATCATTTATAATGTGATCAATTTTTCCTCCGTTTTATTTCACTTTTGGCATTTCCCCATCCGGAATATTATCAAAATAAATAGATATTAATAGTATGAAGCTTGAAACTTATTAGGCAAGATAATTAATTTCATTTGCATTGATCATTGATCGTTCTATATGTATTTCATGACGGCTAGTATCGGTGACAGCGAAGATAAATCCCTGCCGTGTGCAGATAGATTACTACACATTTTCTTATATTTTGTGTATGAATCATCAACAAAAATTCTGATGTTATATTTTTGCATGCGCACTAAAATATCGCCTGTTGGTATACCGTGTGTGAGAACTGGACAAGGTCAGGCCAAGCAAGAAATTACTGTTGAGCGCGCACCTATACCACAGAAACATGGGAATGAAGGAGGACAAATACTCCGACCTATGCAACGATGTAACAAAAGATACAGACTTACTCAACATTGTACGGTGGCCCGTAGGGGACTTTCATGTTTTTTACCTATTAGGTGATTTTCTCTGACTTTTTTGTGTCTTTCTTCGACTTTTCAGAGTTCTTGTTCGAATTTTCTGTGTTTTCTTTCGAAAACATCGCGAAATGAAAAACAAGTGAAATACTTTCCACCGCGGTGAAATACTTTCCACCGCGGTGGGAAATATTTATCACCGCGGTGAAAAATACTTTTCACCGCGGTGGGAAATATTTTTCACCGCGGTGAGAAATACTTTCCACCGCGGTGGGAAATACATACCACCGCGGTGGGAAACACTTTCCACCGCGGTGTAAAAGTTTCCACCGCGGTGTAAAAGTTTTAACCGCGGTGTAAAAGTTTCCACCGCGGTGAAGTGTTTAAAAGTTTCCCACCGCGGTGGAAAGTATTTCCCACCGCGGTGGAAAGTATTTCCCACCGCGGTGGAAAGTACTTTTCACCGCGGTGATAAATATTTCTCACCGCGGTGGAAAGTATTTTCCACCGCGGTGGAATGTATTTCACCGCGGTGGAAAGTATTTCACAATTTTTTTCATTTCGCGATGTTTTCGAAAGAAAACACAGAAAATTCGAACAAGAACTCTGAAAAGTCGAAGAAAAACACGAAAAAGCCGGAAGAAAACACGGAAAAGTCGAAGGAAAACACGAAAAAGTCAGAGAAAAACACCTAAAAGGTAAAAAATATGAATGTCCCCTACGGGCCACCATAACATTGAGCTGTCCACGAGTGAATACTAGTCAAGTCAGTTACTGTTACCAGAAAAGGTTTCCGCACATTTTTGTTTCGGTTTGTGCAGATCAGGGGCACAAATGAGTACAAACTGCTGAAGATATAACCTCTCCAGTACGAATTCGCAACACCTATATTTGATCTGCTTATTTTCATTCTAGAACACGGTTGTATACCAGAATATGTTGTGTTAATAGCAACCGTATGTCATAAAAAAATCCATTCAACAAATAATTGACTTTGGTTGGCCTTAAAATATCTTCGTCTGAGTGCATCCCAGTGCGTAGTATGTCACCTTTGTTTACCGACCACCAGGTGGGTCGGATGCGTGTTAGTGCACAGTATGGGCCGCTATCTGGGCAAAGGGACTGTTCTGATTGAGCTTTCTCGTGTGTACCTTCGGCTTTTAGTGTGTACGGAGGACCAATCGATTCGATACGTCACACCTAACTCGCTTGGCAAATGAGAGTGTACACGGCAATCGTGCGCATATGTCAGTGTGGATTGACCTAAACGATCCTCGCCCCAGCCAGATATATTTTCTTACGACCCAAATAAATTATCAAGTCAGGTAATATGTTTTTCCAAAGATTTTTCTTTTTACTGACACCATCAATGTTCCAATACTTTCACCACAATAACATGACCTTAATACATACTATTGTCATATCTAACAAGTCACCCCTTTTAATCTAGGGTCATACCAGTACTTTAATTATTCAAACTGACCAGTTTCCCATATCTTGTCCTTTTGCCTGGAGAGCCTTGATCTTCTAACCTATACCTCGCTTGTCCATACTGCCATGTGTGCCCCTTAAAGTGTGTCCGATTTAGTCGGAATCACAGTATTTATATGGGACTCAATTCCTTAGAGACCTGTCCTATTATTCGGGATTTTGTCATCATTATGCTTTCCCATTGGCCATTGATTTGCTCATCTTTCTTTCTTTTCATTTGCCAGAGATTCGCTCATCTTTACGATAATGACCTTTAATTATCATGTTATATTAGGTCTCTGTTTTTTTATACCAATTTCCATCTATGGACCTTCCAGAATTAGATTTCCTTAACCCATATTTGTATATCGGGATCTATTATCTTACCCGTTTATTCTCCACATTGTATACAGATGGAGTTTTCTTTCCTTTACAATTGTTTTTACAATTGTATGGAATGGAATTTCAAGTCTCCCATTTTTTTTTGTCTGTTCTTTCTTTTTATCTGTCTCTGATCTGTCCTTGTTCAGTCATGCCAAGGAACATAATGTTTTGAGGAAACAGTATCGGATAGTACAATCCTTTTTTTCTGACTCCAGTATCATTGCGACTTAATGAGGTTTGATTACCAAGGTTCCGTTTTGGATTTCACGTAAAGTGAAGTTAAACACATTGAAATGATTTAGCAATGAGTCGTTATCCGTACGGGATATCTAGTGTACAAATCAATGTTTTTACCTGATGGTAATTGGTGAGAATTATTTTGACTTTCCCTTGGACAAGCATGTTTTTGAATAACATATTACTTTGATATTAAATGCATCAGACACAAGAAGAACTTACATAAAGATATTTCTATGTGAAATCATGTGAAATCATTAAACATTGGTGTTAACATCTTTTGCACAATTCCGTGGATTTAAATGGCACCCATTAATCAATGCTGAGTTCATATACTTTAGCACAGGTCGTATAATTTAGCACAGTTCCTCTCTATATATAATTGCATATCCCATCATCCTGGTGTCTTAAAGCAAATTGGATTTTCATGTTTTGCCTCAAGCGTCGCAATCTATCAGATATCATCAGGTTTGTCTGACAATTGTTAGACGCTATAAAAGTCCCAAGAGAGTCTGGAAGCAAATCGACTTTTCCTGTACATTCAGCAGTTATCGGAATGCCACTCAGTTATTAGCATATTTTGTTTTCTGGTTTATCCAATTTCTTGAATAAGGTTTCCTGTTTTGTTTGTAATTGTACTACTATACAATAGGACCATTAAGAGCCTCAGAGATTCCCCGACTACTGTTGTATGCGTCAACCTGAATATACTGAAAGAAGGTGACTGGAAGTGCACGTTGTTTCCCATACATTTGTCATCATTCCATATATCGGCAACTATAAGACAGTCTTGATATCAAACCCTTTTTTGTGGCCATTCAGTTGTTTACAGAGAGGTATCATTACTTTTTAACCCACAATATCCTAGCATGAGACTGATGCAGCAATTATATACGATAGTATATCAAAGTTAAACCAATGGTGACATAACAAAATTGACCCAAATTGCCTAGGTACATGTATGAGGATGATACACAGTAATTGTGAAACCGTCGTATGCCAAGGTACAACTATGACAAGTCCATGGTACAGCATCTTATAATTGTCCCAATATACCATGGTACACACCGGCACAATTTCTCCGTAGAATGAACTGGTTTAATAGCTGGAGCCTCTGTACATACAATATAGTCCTATACTATTGCCGTACTGTGAAATCATTATTATTCACAAAATGCCTTATCAAATTGAATTTATTATCCGTTCCTACGAGAAAGGCATACATAAAGGCTTTGCGGTTTTCTGGAATACATCGATTCTACGAGCCAAAATTGATGATGCACTCCAAAATATGCCTGATGGACCAGATATTGCAATAAACACCATGGATGGAACGCAAATCGGCTAAGAAGAAGGTTAACCAACAGATGACCAGGGTCTCAAACTTACTTATTCGTCAAGCGCAACAGAAAATATACAAGTGACCAACCATACCATACTATAATTGGATCTCGCAATTATTTTTTTGCTCGTATTAAGATAGAATACCATTTCCACTAGTCTAATAAACTATCTAAAAACCGATGGCATATTCTTGAACAAAAAAAAACAACGAATGCGCGATCTCGAATGTATTCGCTTGAATACCAAGCCAGAGAATTTTAGCTTAAGAAAGTGTCACACATTAGGGAAAAATACTTCTCAGTTATGCACCAAAGAAGACAAGACATTTAAAAATCACGAGAAATTGCCACTGAACTGCTGCATATATCAATTATACACAATAGCTTTTGGGGAAGTCGAAGATTGCCACTCTAGATTTCTCAGACTCGGATACGCGATGCTTGGTATCTTTTTGAGGATTTCCCGCTTTAATATTTGAATATATACAAACATCAATCTTCCCATGTATCGGCAGCTCTTCGTGTTGAAGCATAGTTTCTTGCCGCTGTGCGACATTGATCTGGAATTTGTGTAAACAAGGATTCTCCAAATGTACAGTTGTATGGGTTTACTTGAAAACGCCGACTAGAACCAGCTCTCACAACGTATTGTATTTTGTGTTTTGGGTTGACTGGAACAAATTTGTATTCTGTTTTTCAAATTATCCGAAGTTGTTGTCTTGACAACTGTAGTTGTCAAGACTTACTTCAATACTGCATTTACTCTGGAAGATTTATTTAACAATCACGAAACGTTTCTCAGAAAAAGAGGTATTTGTCTTCCAACCAATCATAACGGCATACCAAAAGTATACTGGACTCCCAAAATGCATAAATCACCACACAAAGCTAGATTCATAGCTGGATCTAGAACCTGCGCCACCAAGCTTTATTCAACTCTGTTGACGAGGGCACTTCAGGAGATAAAAGCATTTTGGGAAAGGCATTGCGCCACAATTTCTAAAAACTCTGGCGTTGAATGTATGTGGATATTGAAAAATTCAAAATGTCTAACGGAAGAACTACGGGCTATAGGGTACAGGGTGCACCAGGAATGTGTGTGTGTGTGCGCCTGCGTACGATGACGTCACTTCCGAGTAGCGCAGGGTCAAAGGTCACTTCCGTGGGTACTGTGGTTTTACATCCGGGTCCTCATCTTACATCCGGGGTTTTCCATGTTTACTGTCACGTGACCGGAACCGGAAGACTGACTGACTGACTGACTGACTCACTCACTCACTCACTCAC
>JAVTVY010056056.1:0-30566 GCA_036873755.1 Hanleya hanleyi | reverse complement strand
ACGTGTTTTATAGACCATGTCACACATGCGCGTCTATACTTGGCTCTACGGGTGTAGTCCGTGATACGTACTATTCTGATGGGTTAGTCCAAAAAAGAGAGCAACAACAACAAAGATTACAGGTCAATCCTTTTATTATGCGTGAATCGGGCGTGACCTGTGTAGGAAACATGATAGGAATGCATGTACTGACCTGTCTGTGGGGTTTTTCCCGCCAGAATTTCGCTGACGTCCGCGCAGTGGCATAGGATGGGGCCAAATGTAACCCATCAATGTCCAAAAAACATTACTCGGATGTACAAGAACCCGGATGTAGGCGCAGACGTAGACGAAAGCATCCTAGTACCCGGATGTAAGCGCGGACGTAGGCGAAATTCTGGTACCCGTCCATTGGTTATTTTATCGATCGTTCATTGGCTCTTTTTCTCGACCGCTGATTGGTCCAAATGGAACTGCCCATCCTTCCCAGGTTAATTTACAACCCCCTTTTTGTGTTCAAGCTCTGTATATCGATGCCGCAACATTGTTGCCGAACATTGCCGAAAGGGGGACCTTTGACCTTTTGACCTGGATGTGACCTTTGACCTTTTGACCCGCGGACCTACGGTGATGCCGCGCAGGCGTGCGGCCGGATAACCCGCGCACTTCCGGTGATGCCGCGCGCGGCCGGAGAAATTCCGCGCGCTGCGGCCGGGGCGGGCCGGGCCGGGAAAAACCCGGATGTTCAAAAGGTCCCGGATGTTGAAAAGCTCCCGGATGTTGAAGAGGTCCCGGATGTTCTAGTACATGCATTCCATACGTCTAAGGAAAAGATTAGAACTCTTCTGTGTTCGGAGATCATTCTGAAAACCGGAAGTGACGTCACACACCACCCACCAAACCACGTGACCTGCGCAGCAGAATATTAAACACGAACGACACACTAGTCCAGGCGGATGCCCCCTCACATAGGCTTCACATGGATACCTCACTCGATCCCATCGGCCCACTAGTGGCTCACCTCGACCCCAACACGTCTATTTCCATACGCTTTTTCCACAATTCCCTGTCTGCGCATGCGCAGAATGTCGAACACGAACGACACACTAGTCCAGGCGGATGCTCCTTCACGAATGCTTCACATTGATACCTCACTCGACTCCATCGGACCATTAGGGGCTCACCTAGACCCCAAAACGTCTTATGTCCATACCCTTTTCACACAATTCCCGGTCTGCGCATGCGCAGAATGTTGACAACGAACGACACACTAGTCCAGGTGGATTCTCCCTCACGACTGCTTCACATTGATACCTCATACGACTCGATCGGCCCACTCGTGGCCCACCTAGGCCCCAGAACGTCTATTTCCATACCCTTTCTCTACTGCGCATGCGCAGAATGACGTCAGTTCCACGTCACACCCAGCCCGTTGGATACTCCCTCACGACTGCTTTACATTGATACCTCACTCGATCCCATCGGCCCATTAGTGGCCCACCTAAACCCCAAAACGTCTATTTCCGTACCCTTTTCCCACAATTCCCTGTCTGCGCATGCGCAGAATGTGGACAACGAACGATACACTAGCCCCCAGGTGGATGCTCCCTCACGACTGCTTCACATTGATACCTCATACGACTCAATCGGCCCATTAGTGGCCCACTTTGACCCCAAAACGTCTATTTCCATACCCTTTCTCTACCGCGCATGCGCAGAATGACGTCAGTTCCACGTCACACCCAGCCCGTTGGATACTCCCTCACGACTGCTTTACATTGATACCTTACTTGACCCAATCGGTCCATTAGCGGCCCCTACAGATTGCCGAACATTCTCACGAAAACCCACGGTTTTGGGACTACTTTCGGACCGCGAAGACAGGCCGCATCACCGCCAGACCGCATCACTGCGGAGGAATCCATGCCCCCAAGGTCACGCCCCATTCATCCAGACCGGAAGTGACGTCATAAACTTGCGCAGAACACTCCTGCGCAAACATCATGACCTCCTCATTTCTGCGCACACCACTTTCTCGCGCATGCGCAGTGAACCCAATAAGGCTCGAAATCAGTACTGTATACTACTAACGCGAATAACGGTGCTCTCAACCTTGAAGAACATGGAGTAGGGATTGAAACATGATTATGTATGCAAACAAGACATGTGGATTACAGTTTGCCCACACGAATCGTGAAAGAAAAGAGATCTCCGTCTATCTGAAAGAAGGGAAAATTAACATGGCAAGATAGAAAAGTTGCTAGATGTCATACTGGATTACCAGTTGAAATAATCTAACGCAAGACAGTCGATAGCTATTGGGGTTCTTCGTGTCCTGTCAGATTTTGTTAGGGCGAAATTGAAATGTAGAACTCCCAACTTTGTTAATCTGTATAAAACTTTTTTTGGGGGGCCTGAGGCATGGCATCGCCGTTGATCTGTTCGTTCGTCGCTTCATCTCATTTTCGTATATTTTTTTCGAGGTTCGTGGAATTTTCGTTCTGTGGTTTCATGAAAGTGTCGTATAACTGTATGTGAAATTCTCTGCTTGTATTCTGCTGTCATGTGTACCTGGGACAGTCATTTGAATATTGGTCATTTGATTTACGTGTGCTGACTCACCTGTGTTGTTTGGGTTTTTTCGTTTTTTTTTCACCTGTACTCTTCGTGTCATCTAAAATGCCGGTTAACCGTGACTGTTCGACCGGCTAGATAAGACAGACTTCTGTTAATTTGTTGACTGAGCAGGAAATCAGAGTAGAAGAGTTGAAGACAAACATCGAATTTCCGTGAATGGTTCGTGACATTACTAAAACTGTTACGGCGAGTTTACAGGAAGATTGTCGTTCGCTGCTCGTCGAGTTACAGTGAAGCTGTACCAGGTGAGTGCAAAGGTGTGCGATTACGTCACTTCCGACGATGACGTCATTTCCGGTGACCACTCACTTGCAAGCAATAGGGTACCTGTGGCACTACCAAGTGAGTACAAATGCATTGGGGCGATATGCAAGCGATGGAAACTGGCGACTAAAAAGCAACCATATGACTATAGGAACCATTCGGGCCAGAGCGTATGATGAAGCCACTTCTGGCGATGACGTCACTTGCGGCGATGAAAACACATCCATCAAGGGTCCAGTGTCCATGGTCAAAGCATGTGTTCACGATGACGTCACCTCCATCCTATGGCATTACGATAAGGTGTTAAGATAGGGCGTTAAGGCATTGAGACGACGAGCGTCACTGCGTTGCGAAGAATTGGTGTTAATTCTACGCATATCGAGTGATTATTTTCGAGTGATTTCAGAGCTTCTGATCTATCTCACTAGGGGTTGAAGCGCTAAGATAGGCGTTAGCGGTGCATTACTGTGTTACGTGTGTTACGGATGGGTGGTCGTGGGAATATCGTTAATCTGCGCATGCGCAGCCAGGAAATTGTGGGAAAAGAGCATCGAAATGAAAGTTTTTGGGTCGTGGTGGGCCAGTAATGGGCGTACTGAGTCGTGTGAGGTGTCAGTGAAGCTCTCGTGAAGTAGCATCTGGCTGGATGGGTGGGTCGTGGAAGTAAGGCTACGACGCGCATGCGCAGATCGGGAATTGTGGGAAAACGGGATTGGAATGGACGTTTTGTCCCAATGGCCGTTTGCTGTACCTGTTCGAAGCACTCGAGGCTCCGAGTGGACTACTGTGTAGTGAACTGTTCTTAATGCCTTGACGCCTTATCTTAACGCTACAAGTCTCGTGTGTTCTTGTCCACGAGACCATTTGACAACGTTCAATATTCGCTCATGTTTGTTCTTGCCAGTGTGATGTATTCTCGGCAACTCTTGTCCAATCAGAAAGGACTGTACTAGAAAAGGCGCATTTGAAGCTTTTATCAGGTAGAACCGGACAGGGGTGAAACGTGTATACACACTGAGGTGTAGTAGAGAAAGTGCAGTTTGAGAGGTGCCCATGTTCGAGTAGTAGAGAAAGGGGTCATGTTCGGTCTGCCTACCTGGTAATATGGGTGTGTGTGTGTGTGTGGTGTATCTCATCCAAGTGTGCTCTGCAGGGTGGTGCGCCCTCGTGAGACGGCATCTGTCAGTGCATGGGTGAACACATTCATCCTATGGTGTGATCGGTCAGCTTGGTAACGACAAATGTGACATTGGTCACCCTCTCCACGACCCATTGGGGCGTTTTTGATGGGCCCATTTCAGGACAGACATCCAATTGATCCACTTTAGTCAAAAAGGGCTCTAGCGGCGCAGGAACAATGATGGTAAACGGCTGGTCAAATACCCAGATGTTACTGCTCGGGTAAAAGTACCGGACTTTGTTGGTTTCTTCACGCTGCAGTACATAACCAAACGCCAGATTTTTGCTTCACTGCATTTTGCTGAGAAGCAGCAGGAACTTGATAATGTGATGTCTAGCTCTGTAATATCACTTGTCTTTATTGCACCATGTAAGCGTTCTGTCTGTATCTTGTTTGCTGTCCTCAGTGTTTTATAGGGTGGGTGGAGGGTGTCTGATTCCATGCTGCTTCAAAGATTTCTTAGTTGAAGTAGCAGGAACGCAACTTGGCTGGGTGATGCTTAGTTGGTTCGTCGCGATATAGCTGAAATATTGATGAAAGCGACGATAAATTCTAATCACTCACCCATTCAACTTGAAAGCTGTAGTTTGGCCGTTGAAGATGGCTTTCACGTAGTTGGAGAGCTGAGCCAGGTCCACCAGCCGGAAATTGTAGCGGGCGATATCGTCGGATCATGAACCAATGGTCCTTCACTGCACTGGCACTGATGTCACTTACTGCACTGGTATCCGGTAAGAGATCGCTAGGAACATCCACTGGATCTTCCTGAAAATGTTTGACGTCGTCAGGGATATGACCCGGAACCGTATCACCGAGTCTGGCTGGATATCCAGGCCCTCCTCGACTGTTAGTACAGCCGGGCTGTGCATGATCACATCACCAATGACATTACTCTCTCCGGGCTCGTCTTCAGTGGAAGCGACATCCCCGGGCTCCTCTTCAGTGGGGAGTTGTCACCCAAGCCGTGGTGACGGGTCATGAATCAAGCGTTCGTGCTGTCTTAACTGACTCGGTCGTTTGAAGAGTTGACCACAATCGCTACATTGTTCCATCGCGCTAAGTAACCGATTGTGACGCCGTAAAGCATCCTTCCAATTAAATGACCGTGAGCAGGTTTTACAAGTATACTGCAAGGCATTGTGGGCGGAAGCCTCGTGGCGTCTTAAATCATTTAGACGAGTAACGGCTTCAGGCATGTCGGCTGCGTATCAGGGAATGCTGAAAACTCCGATATACCGCCTATTTCATAAGCCCTCACACCCAAAAATCTCTTCGGCGTTTTTCTTTCCACCAATCAACGCATCCCCGTCTTGAGACTTGAGACTCGTCCACTTGAGACATGTGTACCCTATACACATGAACTAACTAACTATATTGGTGTTCTCTAAGACCGCTTGCTGCTCTGTAGCACGAAACACACGCTATCAAAAACTACCATGCTGCTTTGGTGCCTTATAAAATCACGTTGACGCTCTATTACACCAGAGTCTTTCTTATTAACATTACATTGATGTTTTGTACACTGTTTGCGTTGCGTATCATCACAGGAAGTGATGTCATCACTGGAAGTGACGTCATCGCACCAACTTTGGTTATGATGGACATAATGGGTCATATATGGTGCTATATTTTGTTACAAGTTTTACATGACGCGGTGTGTACGACGTGAATGCCCTTATGGCTGCACTGATTGGTTACTTCCCTTCAAGCTTGGGGCATTGATAACCCATTGTTTATGCTCGTAACCTTTGTACAGACTACACGTAGGTATGAGATCGTTTTGATTTTTTTATTCGACAACAACAACAACAACATATAATGTGCGAAGAAGAATTTTGGCCCAGAAGGAATTTGAATGTTGAAATGCGGCCCAGTCGTACACCAGTACATCTCGGTCCTCGGCTTGAGATAGCACTATTCTGTGGATCGTATATGCGCTTTCCTTACTACTACTCCTGGCGTCACAAATGACGTCATTTCTCTCAATATTCTTCTTTGGATACATTCCATGAATCTCCGGTGGACACATACCCACCTCTATGGTGTATAGGGCTAAACATGTCACAATGCGCACTCGAGCGTATCTGCGCTTGAAGCTTTCAGGTTGCTGAGGACAGCGATGTGCTGATTTGTGAAGAGAACAACGTAGGAGAGTTCTTGTGGGGTGCGGGCTTATAAAAATGGCGATATATCGAGGTTTTCAGCATTCTCTGATACACAGCAAACATGTTCTTTTGTTCGACCTGCTTAAAACCATTTACTCGCCCGGAAGATTTGCGACGCCACGAGTCATCCATCCACAACAGCGCACGGTATACTTGTATAATCTGCGCACGGTCATTTAATCGGGACGATGCTTTACGGCGCCGCGAACGCTCACTCCACGAGGGAGCGACGGAACAATATAACGATTGTGGTCAACTCTTCAAACGGTACAGTCAGTTAAGACGGCATCAGTGTTTGAACGCAACTTGGCTGGGTGGTGCTTAGTTGGTTCGTCGCGATATAGCTGAAATATTGATGAAAGCGACGATAAATTCTAATCACTCACCCATTCAACTTGAAAGCTGTAGTTTGGCCGTTGAAGATGGCTTTCACGTAGTTGGAGAGCTGAGCCAGGTCCACCAGCCGGAAATTGTAGCGGGCGATATCGTCGGATCATGAACCAATGGTCCTTTACTGCACTGGCACTGATGTCACTTACTGCACTGGTATCCGGTAAGAGATCGCTAGGAACATCCACTGGATCTTCCTGAAAATGTTTGACGTCGTCAGGGGTGTGACCCGGAACCGTATCACCGAGTCTGGCTGGATATCCAGGCCCTCCTCGACTGTTAGTACAGCCGGGCTGTGCATGATCACATCACCAATGACATTACTCTCTCCGGGCTCGTCTTCAGTGGAAGCGACATCCCCGGGCTCCTCTTCAGTGGGGAGTTGTCACCCAAGCCGTGGTGACGGGTCATGAATCAAGCGTTCGTGCTGTCTTAACTGACTCGGTCGTTTGAAGAGTTGACCACAATCGCTACATTGTTCCATCGCGCTGAGTAACCGATTGTGACGCCGTAAAGCATCCTTCTAATTAAATGACCGTGAGCAGGTTTTACAAGTATACTGCAAGGCATTGTGGGCGGAAGCCTCGTGGCGTCTTAAATCATTTAGACGAGTAACGGCTTCAGGCATGTCGGCTGCGTATCAGGGAATGCTGTAAACTCCGATATACCGCCTATTTCATAAGCCCTCACACCCAAAAATCTCTTCGGCGTTTTTCTTTCCACCAATCAACGCATCCCCGTCTTGAGACTTGAGACTCGTCCACTTGAGACATGTGTACCCTATACACATGAACTAACTAACTATATTGGTGTTCTCTAAGACCGCTTGCTGCTCTGTAGCACGAAACACACGCTATCAAAAACTACCATGCTGCTTTGGTGCCTTATAAAATCACGTTGACGCTCTATTACACCAGAGTCTTTCTTATTAACATTACATTGATGTTTTGTACATTGTTTGCGTTGCGTATCATCACAGGAAGTGATGTCATCACTGGAAGTGACGTCATCGCACCAACTTTGGTTATGATGGACATAATGGGTCATATATGGTGCTATATTTTGTTACAAGTTTTACATGACGCGGTGTGTACGACGTGAATGCCCTTATGGCTGCACTGATTGGTTACTTCCCTTCAAGCTTGGGGCATTGATAACCCATTGTTTATGCTCGTAACCTTTGTACAGACTACACGTAGGTATGAGATCGTTTTGATTTTTTTATTCGACAACAACAACAACAACATATAATGTGCGAAGAAGAATTTTGGCCCAGAAGGAATTTGAATGTTGAAATGCGGCCCAGTCGTACACCAGTACATCTCGGTCCTCGGCTTGAGATAGCACTATTCTGTGGATCGTATATGCGCTTTCCTTACTACTACTCCTGGCGTCACAAATGACGTCATTTCTCTCAATATTCTTCTTTGGATACATTCCATGAATCTCCGGTGGACACATACCCACCTCTATGGTGTATAGGGCTAAACATGTCACAATGCGCACTCGAGCGTATCTGCGCTTGAAGCTTTCAGGTTGCTGAGGACAGCGATGTGCTGATTTGTGAAGAGAACAACGTAGGAGAGTTCTTGTGGGGTGCGGGCTTATAAAAATGGCGATATATCGAGGTTTTCAGCATTCTCTGATACACAGCAAACATGTTCTTTTGTTCGACCTGCTTAAAACCATTTACTCGCCCGGAAGATTTGCGACGCCACGAGTCATCCATCCACAACAGCGCACGGTATACTTGTATAATCTGCGCACGGTCATTTAATCGGGACGATGCTTTACGGCGCCGCGAACGCTCACTCCACGAGGGAGCGACGGAACAATATAACGATTGTGGTCAACTCTTCAAACGGTACAGTCAGTTAAGACGGCATCAGTGTTTGAACGCAACTTGGCTGGGTGGTGCTTAGTTGGTTCGTCGCGATATAGCTGAAATATTGATGAAAGCGACGATAAATTCTAATCACTCACCCATTCAACTTGAAAGCTGTAGTTTGGCCGTTGAAGATGGCTTTCACGTAGTTGGAGAGCTGAGCCAGGTCCACCAGCCGGAAATTGTAGCGGGCGATATCGTCGGATCATGAACCAATGGTCCTTTACTGCACTGGCACTGATGTCACTTACTGCACTGGTATCCGGTAAGAGATCGCTAGGAACATCCACTGGATCTTCCTGAAAATGTTTGACGTCGTCAGGGGTATGACCCGGAACCGTATCACCGAGTCTGGCTGGATATCCAGGCCCTCCTCGACTGTTAGTACAGCCGGGCTGTGCATGATCACATCACCAATGACATTACTCTCTCCGGGCTCGTCTTCAGTGGAAGCGACATCCCCGGGCTCCTCTTCAGTGGGGAGTTGTCACCCAAGCCGTGGTGACGGGTCATGAATCAAGCGTTCGTGCTGTCTTAACTGACTCGGTCGTTTGAAGAGTTGACCACAATCGCTACATTGTTCCATCGCGCTGAGTAACCGATTGTGACGCCGTAAAGCATCCTTCTAATTAAATGACCGTGAGCAGGTTTTACAAGTATACTGCAAGGCATTGTGGGCGGAAGCCTCGTGGCGTCTTAAATCATTTAGACGAGTAACGGCTTCAGGCATGTCGGCTGCGTATCAGGGAATGCTGTAAACTCCGATATACCGCCTATTTCATAAGCCCTCACACCCAAAAATCTCTTCGGCGTTTTTCTTTCCACCAATCAACGCATCCCCGTCTTGAGACTTGAGACTCGTCCACTTGAGACATGTGTACCCTATACACATGAACTAACTAACTATATTGGTGTTCTCTAAGACCGCTTGCTGCTCTGTAGCACGAAACACACGCTATCAAAAACTACCATGCTGCTTTGGTGCCTTATAAAATCACGTTGACACTCTATTACACCAGAGTCTTTCTTATTAACATTACATTGATGTTTTGTACATTGTTTGCGTTGCGTATCATCACAGGAAGTGATGTCATCACTGGAAGTGACGTCATCGCACCAACTTTGGTTATGATGGACATAATGGGTCATATATGGTGCTATATTTTGTTACAAGTTTTACATGACGCGGTGTGTACGACGTGAAATGCCCTTATGGCTACTGATCTTTGCTTCAAGCTTGGGGCATTGATAACCCATTGTTTATGCTCGTAACCTTTGTACAGACTACACGTAGGTATGAGATCGTTTTGATTTTTTTATTCGACAACAACAACAACAACAACATATAATGTGCGAAGAAGAATTTTGGCCCAGAAGGGATTTGAATGTTGAAATGCGGCCCAGTCGTACACCAGTACATCTCGGTCCTCGGCTTGAGATAGCACTATTCTGTGGATCGTATATGCGCTTTCCTTACTACTACTCCTGGCGTCACAAATGACGTCATTTCTCTCAATATTCTTCTTTGGATACATTCCATGAATCTCCGGTGGACACATACCCACCTCTATGGTGTATAGGGCTAAACATGTCGCAATGCGCACTCGAGCGTATCTGCGCTTGAAGCTTTCAGGTTGCTGAGGACAGCGATGTGCTGATTTGTGAAGAGAACAACGTAGGAGAGTTCTTGTGGGGTGCGAGCTTATAAAAGTGGCGATATATCGGGGTTTTCAGCATTCTCTGATACACAGCGAACATGTTCTTTTGTTCGACCTGCTTAAAACCATTTACTCGCCCGGAAGATTTGCGACGCCACGAGTCCTCCATCCACAACAGCGCACGGTATACTTGTATAATCTGCGCACGGTCATTTAATCGGGACGATGCTTTACGGCGCCGCGAACGCTCACTCCACGAGGGAGCGACGGAACAATATAACGATTGTGGTCAACTCTTCAAACGGTACAGTCAGTTAAGACGGCATCAGTGTTTGATTCATGGTTCGTGACCACGACAACAACTTCCCACGAATCCCATGGAGATAAAAAAAAGTACGGAGACACTACCCACCAACGCTTGCCGAGCAACGAACCCATGCCCAGCTCGCCTATAGCAGTCGAGGAGGGTCTGGATATTCAGCCGGACCCCGGTGATACGGTTCCGTGTCATACACCTGACGACATCGAACATTTTCACGAAGATCCAGTGGATGTCCCTAGCGATCCCTTACCGGATCTCTACCGTTATCGCCCGCTGCTAGACATTTACAAATTCCGGCTGGTAGACCTGGCTCAGCTCTCCAACTACGTGAAAGCCATCTTTAACGACAAAACTACAGCCTTCAGTTTGAATCTGCCGTTTTGATTAAGGAAACCAACCAAGTCCGGTACTTTTACCCGAGCAGCAACATCCGAGTATTTGATCAGCCGTTTACCATCATTAGTCGCTAGAGCCCGCTTTGACTCAAGTGGATCAGTTGGATGTCTGTCTTGGAATGGGCCCATCAGCAACGCCCCATTGGGTCGTGGATAGGGTGACCAATGCCACGTTTTTCGTTACCAAGCTGATAGAACACCCCATAGGATGAATGTATTCACCCATACACTGATAGATACCGTTACATGCCGAATGTACTCTATTTCTATATGCTGATCGTTCAATTCAACTCTGTAAACATTGGTACCCAACATGGTGTTTGGTATTTCAATTTTTATTCCGTGAATAAATACCACAATAAACATATACCGAACGGCTCCCCAGTTTGGGTATGATGTAACTTTGGGGATAATAAACTATATGAACATTACTGAACTTGTTTTTTTATTGATGAAGACTTCAGTATGACACCCCCTGCACGCTATATTTCGATGACATACCCAAGCACGCCCCGACGTACCACAAAATACCCTCTTTCTCCACTACTACCCGACTGCAGAGGCACAGCATGACGCAACTTTCTATTCAGACCACCTCACGAGGGCGCACCACACTGCACAGCACACTTGGATGAGATACATCACACACACACACCCATACCCACACTACCAGGTAGCCAGAACATGGCCCTTTCTCTACTACTCTCACTTGGGCACCTCTCAAACTGCACTTTCTCTACTATACCTCAGAGCGTATACACGTTTCACCTCAGTCCGGCTCTACCTGATAAGAGCTTGAATAGGACACCACCCATGTCCCATTTGGACCAGTGATGGTCCATCTCTACCCCCAAGACGTCTATTCAAATGCGCCTTTTCTAGTACAGCCCGATTCTGATTGGACAAGAGCGGCCGTGAATACATCACACTGACAAGAACAAACATGGTCGAATATTGAACGTTCTCAAATGGTCTCGTGGACAAGAGCACACGAGACTTGTAGCGTTAAGATAAGGCGTCAAGGCATTAAGAACAGATCACTACACACTAGTCCAGTCGGAGCCACGAGTGCTTCGAACTGGTACCCCATACGGCCCATTCGAACCACTATGGGTCCACCGCGACACCAAAACGTCCATTCCAATGCCTTTTTTCCACAATCCCCGCTCTGCGCATGCGCGCCATAACCTTACTTCTACGACTCACCCATCCAGTCGGATGCTACTTCAAGAGAGCTTCACTGACACCTCACACGACCCAGTACGTCCATCACTGGCCCACCGCGATCTCAAAAAATTCATTCCGATGCCTTTTCCCCCACAATTCCTTGTCTGCGCATGCGCAGATAGACAATATTCTCGCGAACCACGCATTCAGTCGGATGCTTCTTCAGGAGTGCTTCAAACTGATACCCATTCGGACCATTATTGGTCCACCTCGACCCAAAAACCTCCATTCCAATACCCTTTTTCAACAATTCTGTCTGCGCATGCGCACCATTACGTAACTTTCACGACCCACCCATCCAATTGGATGCTTCTCCACGAATGCTTCAAACTGATACCCCAATCGGACCAATAGTGGTCCACCTAGACCCCAAAATGTCCACCCCAGTGCTACTTGCCCAGTGCGCATGCGCACGGTAACTTTTCAAAACAATTCAACGCATGGCCTCGAGACCCCTCCCGTCGTGTTCTACAGCTCGAGACAGAAAAAAAACAAAGGGCCACATCCTATACCGAAAATGTGCATGAGTGGGTTCCCCTTTGGGACTAACGCACACACATCGCCGGAAGTGACATCACATGTAGTAAAAAAGATGTTTGCCGAACATTTCGATTACTTTTCAAGTCTGCATAATACCTTTGTTGATCTAGCGTTAAAAAGAATTATCTGAAGATTATTTTCCTTGATTATCTGGACAAAGCATATGAAAAGTAGTTCGCTCATGTGCAAAACTGTAGGGGTTGTTCGTCAGGATTCAAACTGAACCGTGCGTACGTGGGTTTTCCCCTATACGTCATAGCAACGTAGTGAAGCTCAACTTCCGCTATTGGAGGCATGGATGATAAATGAGCCTGTGAAATGAAGCATGCGCTGTGGGGAGGATGCATTGTCCACTGCGCCAGAAAGGACCTAACATGTCCACCCCAGACCTGCCTGAACTTTTCAGCGAAATTCAACCCCTGGCCTCGAGACCCCTCTCATCGTGTTCTGCATCGCGGGACAAAGAAAAAAAGGTGCCACACCCCATAGTAAAATCCACAAGAACAAAAATGACCACCACTATCCCACAAATGCATTCCCCGTAGATTAACATTGGAGGGAGGGGGGAGGGAATTTGGCTTAATGTCGCACTCAAGTTTGTTTCACTCATATGGTGACAGTCAGTTTGGTTGTCACTGGGATCTAATGTAGGGGTAGATAACTCTTGCTGGGCCGTCACGTGACCGGAAATGACATCACAGAAAGTGACCCAGGTGTGATCTTTGACCCGGATATCACGTGACTGGATGTGACGTCATCCGTGACGTCATCGCCACGTCACGTCACGGCTCTCATTTTGGGCCCTCATTTTTCCGACAGCATTTTCACTCTTCCTACTACTAAGCGTAGCGGCTGATTCTGAAAGTCCATATCCTGATGTTGAAAGGCCCTATCCACGGACAATCATACTGAAAGCTTGGCCGCTGATAGTAAGGCTACATATCAGGGAAGCCTAGCGGGGGAAGACGAAGAATGTACCTTTTGGACTCGTATTGTACCAGCGGCTATTAGTACCTATGCCTCAGACATCAATGACACCAGACAGGATAACTACAGCAGGCGTATATACATGACCGAAGATTGATGCATCACAAAGGTGAACAGTAGCAGCCAACGGTGCATCTGAAACATGTACGATAAACGTGTTATCTAAACACATGCATAGATTTCTCTCTCTCTCAATTTCGGGGTGAATAGGCTTTGATGGGCACCTATGATTTGCACTGTGTTACAACAGTGGTGGTTATCTCCCACGGGTTAAGGCGGTGGTTAAGAATATTCAGGGCGTACATACCACGACATGTAAAAGGATTGAACAAATATATCACCCGATATGGATTATTATGACCATCATAACCGGCATTTCTCAGGATGGTCGAGTTGCCTAAGGTGCCAGTCATAATTCCCAATTCACACATCTCGGGGCATCCTGAAAAGCACTCTTGTGTTATACCTCAACATTTTGTAAAAGCGTTGTACATGTGTTCTACTACATATGGATAATTTTGACCATGATAGCCAGCTTTGTCAGGATGACGGAGTGGTCTAAGGTGCCAGGCTCAAGATCCAGGATATTTCCTTCCCCGGTGTATGGGTATACTGGTCTGCACAAACGGGCATGGGTTCGAAATTCCACTCCGGACACGTACATTTTACTGATCACAATAACCAAATCCAACGCCCTGTATCCTGTACCCTACCGAGGTTGTAACTCTACTGGGGTAGATAGATTCATCATCCACTAACCACAACACTTCAGGTCACTAGTTACCCCTATGGGCGTGTTTATAGAATGTACATTCATCCGTACAAGTGCGCAAAGCGCCCGTATATGCGCTATCTCTACTACTCATGATGTCACAAATGACATCAGAGTCACATGTACATCACTCTGGTCCTATTCTACACCACGCCAACTTCAATACGAGACCCTACACGTTATGATCAGATATGGCCCCTAGATTGAACAAACACTCCCATGCACACCCGAGCATGCCCTTTCTCTTCTACTCCTCGACTGTGCGTACACACCCGCAGGCGCTCCAAAGTCATGTACCACGCCACACGCCGTCCATATGGGCCAGCTTATATGAGTATATAGGTAGGCACATCCCCAGTGTACATCAAACATGTTCTTTCTTTACTAGTGCGCATGGGCAGCTTGACTTCGCTTAATGTAAAAATCACGCCAGTCGCAGTCTACACATCGAGCGTTTCAAGACGAAACACTGCAAGGCCCATTGAGACCCAGGATCACCCATCTATCACCAAACACGCCCATGCGCACCCAACATTCCATCTCTCCCTATTACTCCCCCATTGCTCCTGTGCACCTCAACGCTCCTTCCGGTAAAAAAAAACCCCACGCCAATCGTAGTTTACACCATTAGAGCTTCAGGTTGACACCCTATACAGGAGGGATGGCCTTCCTCTCGCTCAAAACTTTCACAACATGTGACCCTATCGAGTGCGCATGTGCACGGTGACGTCACTAGCTAAAGTCAAACCACGGCCATGAGACCCGTCGAGTAGAGAGTATTCATCCAATTCCATCTCTATTACTCCCCCATTGCTCCTGTGCACCTCAACGTCCCATCCGGTAAAAAAAAAACACCCCACGCCCATTGTAGTCTACACCACCAGCGCTTCAAGACGTTACCCTGCGCGTCCCATTGTGATCCAGGATGGCCCATATATCACGCAAACACGCCCTTGTACTCCTGAAAATGCCATCTTTCTCTGCGACTCCTCGATTGCGCATGCGGACCATGATGGTACGTCCGGTAAAAACCATATCAGTCCTAGTATACATGCCAAGAGCTTCAAGGCGACACCCTGCACGACCCATTTGGCAGCAAGGATGGACCACCTTGCGCCCAAACAAACCTCTGTGTACGCCCAAAATTCCATTCTCTAATAATACTTCTCGACTGTGCATGCGCACTGTGACGTCACCTCCGGTTAAAATCACGCCAATTGTAGTCTACTCCATGAGAGCTTCACGGTGACACCCTACACAGCCCGTTTGGAGCAAGGATGACCTACCCCTCGTTCAAAACGTTCACAACAGGTGTCCCTATCGAGTGCGCATGTGCACCGTGACGTCACCAGCTAAAATCAAACCACGGCCATGAGACCCGTCGAGTAGAGAGTAAGCCCCAAAACCCCAACCCCCTACCTTTCACTACACAAGGACATGATGATTCATGGGCGTACAGTCCAACATTTCGGCGTTTTTGGCGAAATTTCTCATAAAGTCCGTTTCACCGCATTTTTTTTACTTCAGAATTCTATTTTTGCATCCAACCACCAGTCGCGCGACCGAAATTGACCTCAGACCGGAAGGGACCTCGCTCACATCAAGGTCAAAGGTCTACTCACCTCATTTACAACCCTCATCACTAAGAAATAGATCCTTTTACTACTAGTCGACTAAAACCAGATCTAAATATCCGACCGAAAAATTTACAATAATGCATTTTTTTTTGGCATTATTATTATTATTATTATTCAGTTTTGTAGATATTCAAAAATATAAATTCAAAGGAAACAAATATATTGGACGGCCCAGGCTATAAACTGGCTCTAGCTCCTGTTTCATAATGTATTTCATAGGGGAAATGAAATCGCACGATCCGCAGAGATTTGCGGTTTGTATACTACTGAAACTGACAGATTTTCGGTTATGTTCATGGCCGCAGTTAAAGCTATAGGTAACTTCATCCTAAATCATATATGTTGCAAGAGAATAATAAGCACTATTTTCGACTTGAAGTTGCCAACATTATCATCAATATAAGCATAGTGGTCCCTTCTTGGGATAGTAGGATAATTTGATGCATATTTACCGTACCAAATTTACACCAATTGTCAATTGCTAAAAATATGCCCATGATATAGACATAGGAAGGAGGGGAAAAGTATGAACCAAAACATTCAGCAGCTATTCAATACTGAGCTTGATATACATCATTGATGGATTAAAATATGAAACTTTTATGCTCACGTGCATCACGAAACAGTCTATGGTGGAACAGCTCCCATCCTGTCATTCAAGTCAACAACAGTAAAAGCTTGGATGGCATATGAGTTTTTGTCAGTATCGTTTTCCACCACTCTTTTTATGTTGCGCTTGATTACTTAACTGGGAAGTGTGCGTATGTCTGCATGCACGTATGTGTGCTGCATGGGGATTCATTGGCGGGGGGGTAGGTATTGATCGTTAAGACATCAAGTTAGCCTTTCCATGGATTATTCCAAGCTCAATAGTAGCATTATTTTCTCTTACTAATACTCGTATAACATTGGGGATAAATCCGGTTATTGTATACAATATTCTTCAATGCAGTTTACTCTACTGGGAAAGTTAGCAAGTGGGTATGACAATAGTTATAATGTAGGCATACAATAGTTATAATGTTTTCTAAAAACCAAAAAAAAACTGTATCGTCGCGTTTTTTTGTTTGTTTTTTTTGTTGTTGTTTTTTTTTTTAATGAGATAAAAAAAAAAAAAAAATGTAACCATGTTGTGGAATTAAACGTGTGCGTGCAAACAAAATATCTCCACAGAAATCCATACAACAATTCCCCCTTGCAGTTTCCATACACTTCTCTGGTATTTCTCTGGCTAAAACGTATAGCGGCCCATGCATCCTGCGTATTTTGAACAGTATTTCGATTGTTGAATATATATTACATTATAATGTTAAAAATCGCGCGAATTATTTCAAATTTTGGGTATTGTTCACCACAGTGAGCAGTCAAATGTCCAGAACGATGCTCGAAAGTCTCAGAAAGTGGGAAGTGTATATGGTAATTCGACATAACACTCTGTTGTTGTTTATGTTAATAATAATGCAAAACAATCAATCGAAAACAGAGCTTCGTTGATCTTTCCAAAACACGCAAGTGAAAGTATAAAAATTGTTTGTTTAATTAATTAGATCTTACACTAACAATCTAGCAATTAATTGACAAGGAGCCATTCTCACCTTTCTTCGCGACAGAGTGAAAACGGAGAAATAAAGGTTTGCTTTTGCAGACTAACACTTTAGGCAGTTAGGCTTATTAATGCATGATAAAAGAAATGGGTTTGAGTATATCATTTACATGTGCAAGCTAATTCTAGCAAACGCAGAAAATCCTAGTCCTGCAAAAAAGCGAGCTTTATGCCACACACACACTTCAAAAGTGAGTCGCAACAGAGAAAACACATGCTAAATGTTTTCCCCGTGCTTCACAGACACAACCCAATTCCACAATAATCGCGTGAATGAATACTATTTTACTACAATAACAGTATTAGGATCTATTAGTATACCGATTCATTGAATCAATTAGGTCGCAGATTACCTGAGCAACAAAGGTACCAAGCAATGGACACACCACGCATAGAGGAAATGACCTAGTGCTACTACAAAACATAGTTCTCATACAAAATTTCAGTACAATGTTAGTTATTCTTTTGCAACCCTCATATATTTTATTCTAAAATATTTCTAAGATAGAAATTCACATCTTATAAACATAAATGATTCATAAAACGCCGGAAAATGCCGTCAGGGCGGTAACCCCTAGTTACACATAATCCTCCGCCACGTGACGCGGTTCCTGGCAACGGGGGTAAGAGAGACTACAACAAGGCCCGTTCCACACTTGACAACTCACACAGCACAGCGACTGCTCAACAGCTTCGTAGGATTTCCCAACTCGTTTCCTATACTCTGGAGTTGTTATCCATATCTATACAGTCATAATGTTCAAGAATACATTTCAGAGTGGATTCCTATCCATACTTTACAGTATCGGTAGTAAACCGTTACAAATTTGGGACAAGACGGTAAGTAAAACTTCTCCTTGACAACTGACAGTCCATGATTGATCGAGGATGCGACATCACTCATCATCTGTCATTGTTTACCCGATTAGTTAACAGGCAGTGTTGATGTCATCGATAATAATTGTTTGTTTAGATAGCAATATTACAATTCAAATTCATGCAATTCAAATTCATGCATATTTCATCTCGATTTGATGTCGATCCTGTTTGATAGTTTGAATTTATTCTGGCGTCGCGGTGACGTTTGGAATGGCGTCAAGACTTTTATCACTATTCTTGATCGTCCCAATTTGCTTTCTGTAAAAGTATCCCTGGCAGTTTTGACATTCCCCGTATTGCTAAAATACATATTCGCAACACATGTGGTCTGAATTCCCTGTAGATGCATGCATGCATGCGGTCTCCTTTGTCGGCATGTTTGCTGTGTCGTTCGGACATGTTTACACCATAAACAAGGGCGTAATCAAGCCATTGTTATCTGTTTTATTATAATTCTAACCTTCCCATAGATTGTTATCTTCGTAAAATTAACGTATATTTAATTTTGAACGCTGTTGTCAAGTGATAAAGTATGAGAGATTATTGTTTGAAATCTCATCCGCCATGTTTGTTGGCCCTGACCTACTTTTACCAACGTGTTCATAAAATGATAAATCTTTCGGGTCAACCTTGAAGTTCAGCTGACTGACATTTGTTTTTTCACTTTCAGGTTCGAAATGGACATATTAAACGTATCACAGATAATGATATCCAGTCCCTAGTGTTAGAAATTGTTGGAACAAATGTTAGGTAAGTTGCATTTTTTTTATTACTCAAGGGAAAGAACTCTATCCACCATGTTGCTATGTAGCCAGATACCATCAAAACAAAATGGTACACAAGTCACAGGCATCGCATTTTGTATTTATCTTGAACAATATTCATGCGATGTATTCATGTTAATGGTAATCCGTTTAAATAACTTAGTCACAGGAAGTGAATTTTGTTACTATAAAGTCGGGGTAATCAAAATTTATTAGAACAGGATGTTGACAAAATGGTTCGAAATCATGCAGTAATCCATTATTTCTTACTTATTTCAATCACTTTATAGAGGGTGATCAAATTCATTAGAACAGCCGATTGAATTATTAGAGGGATTACCATAGATGTATAAAGCATTAGAGAAGCCTTAAACTTCTAATGAAAAATATTTATATCAGTGTTTATATTAGTGTGATAAAGACCAGGAAAACGTACTTCCACTTCCTGTATATATGAATGACTCCAATCTACAATCAAGTTATTATTATTAACCTTTGTATGTTTTTTTTTTCATTTTCAGCACAACGTACATAACATGCCCAGCAGATAAAAAGAAAACTCTAGGCATCAAACTACCTTTCCTGGTTATGATCATCAAGAATTTGAAGAAATATTTCACCTTTGAAGTTCAGGTATTTGAAAGGATAAAGAAAACAACAACCAGTTTACACACACTCACCATTATTTAAAAATCATTACTGCGTATCAATATTCCACGTATAATTTCATTTGCAAAAATGTGAAATACAGCTTCCTTTCATCAGTAAAATTTAATTACTTATTCTTTCGGGGAAGAAACGAACAAAAGAGACTTTGCTGGTATATAATACTTCAAGAATAACTCTTTTCAGACTCTTGTTTTTCTCAGTCCGCTGCATGTAACCTTTGATTGAATACTAATTTTCCGTCATTTCTGACCACATCAGGTGTTAGACGACAAGAATGTAAGCAGACGATTCCGGGCTAGCAATTACCAGAGCACGACACGAGTGAAACCTTTTATCTGCACCATGCCCATGAGACTGGACGACGGCTGGAATCAGATTCAGTTCAACCTGTCAGATTTCACACGAAGAGCATACGGAACAAACTACATTGAGACACTCCGAGTACAGGTGTGTAAAGTTACTCTATACAAAATATCATTACGGTCAAGGAACAGATAGAATGACTAGGGGGAGATAACTCAGCATGTCAACATATTTATATTATTGTGTGGCAGAAATATAAAGAAAAATATTTGACAATATAGCAATAAACATGGTGAATATAGTTTCTGAAACTGTATAAAACTCCGATCAAGAAGGTGAAAATTTTTACTCCATTCAAATGTTGAATTTGAAATGATGTTATTATAATATTTGTTGTATTGTTCTCCCATGACTGAACATTTCTATTTTCTTTTCAGATCCATGCAAACTGCCGTATAAGGAGGGTATACTTCTCCGACAGACTGTATTCAGAAGACGAATTGCCCGCAGAATTCAAACTTTATCTTCCAGTACAAAAACCAGCGGGGACGATGGCGAAGTAACCTAGGACATTTTATTTATTATCAAAAACCAGAAAAAAACTTCTTCGAAAACAGAATAATGTCAATTGACAATGAACAAAATACACCTGAAACTGTTGATAATCTGAAGCAGCTAATTGGAAGCTTATTGGCAGCTTGATCCTGTGTATTATTGGACAGCTGAACTGAGGTTGCATTGGCAAACAGCTCTCAGAATTATTTCGCTCAGCATGATGAAAGAACGGACATTGTACATAGCAGACCTGGAGTGGAAACAAAGTGACAATTAAATGCCGGAGTTGCAGATGCCTGTTTCGTTTTACCAATGGAAAGACTAACTCTTGAGTTGTTCAGTCGAGACTGTTTGGTCATTTATATGTGCGGGACTGTAGTCGACATGTAGAGATAGCCCTAATTAAATTATTCGAATGAACTCGCATGGAGTTCGAGATGAAATGCAATATATGCTTCGGGAAAATGACCATTTATTTGGTAATTCTATCATCTGAAAGGTTGAAATTGAACCATATAAAATTGAAAGAAACTCAACTTGAAGGAGCTACTCCTTTATTATTATTATAATTTTTTTTTTTTTTTTCGTTACTGAGCTCCAAACCATCTCAGACCTCGCATGTTGTATCTTACCATTTCATATCAAATATATTGGTACTGTAAATACAATTTCCATGGTTATAAATAAATATATTATTGGATATTCTACATCATACTTATGGTCTTACCTTGTCTTTTTCATTACGATAACCCCTGTAATAATTCAAACCCTCAATCAAAATTCAATCACCCGCAATTTTGGGGACAAAATTAAATCGGCTGTTTTAATAAATTTGATCACCCTCTAAAGTCATTGAGTTAATGAAGAAATAATGGATTATCTGCATGATTTTGAACCATTTTGTCCACTTCCTGTTGTAATAAATTTCATCACCCTCTGACTTCTATAGTGCAAAATTTCACTTCCTCTGATTGAATTATTAGAGGGATTGCTGTGAAATAGCTCTGCTGTTGCATTGATGCTAAAGGAATGTCACTACCATGTGTAGATCACAAACCTTCAGTCTGTTTTCTGAATCTGTTGGCCAGGCAAGAAATGGCTTGTGATATATTTTGAAATGTTTTCATAATAATAGGCGACTCGGCAGTATCCAATATTACCATTTTCACAAGTTGCAGCACAATCAAAAAGCCCATCTGTGCTACTTGCTGCATTCTGAACATCCTGGTCTCGAAACCTTGCAATACTGTGTCACAATCATATTTGACACTTCCAATAACAACTTCCAATATCTCCAGCTCTCTGAAAATGTAAAATTCATGGGTTGAATCCATGCTGAATTTGGAATATATACAGAGGAGAAAATCAAAATGCATTCCAATAGCAAATGCTGTAAACAGTAGTGGTAGTACTTGTTCAGTTTATAACGGGAAAATATGGAAACAATCTCTCCACTAAACTGCCCGAGTGATTTACTGATTTACTTTCATCTGCCCATCAGTCCAGTGAGCAGGTTGCCATTCCACATTGTAATCCGTCGCTGTATTTTGAAAAATGGTGGTGAATTGATGCTGATGTTTTTTATAAATTAAAAAAAAAAACAATCCGGCTATCTAGCAGTAGATTATTTGTGCAAATATTAGAGAGTGTTATATTTTTCTCAAGATATATTCAGCCGATTTACCACATATTAAGTATGCACCTCGCTGGGGGTCTAATAGTGGAGCCTGTGCTGTGGGGAGGATGAATAGGGGTTTGTGGCCACTAAGGGAGATAACAAGTACAGAAATAATTTTTAAAAAAACTGTATGGAGTAGTCTCCCTTAATGTGCAGTAGGAGCATCGTCAGTTGTAGTTCACAAGTCATCTACGCATTCGAGAAGGACTCGTTTTTCACCGCGCAGAAACTTTTTGCCATGGTCGTCTAGTTCTGGCTTACGATCCTTGCTCATGTTAATACCTTTGTGACCAAGTGGCTCGTTACCGTGAGACTCCCGGGGATTCAGTTTTTTTTTTTTTAATTTAAAATTTTTAAAGGGGACTAAAATTCCCAGGGGGACATTGGTAACTGCATCCCACCCTCACGCCCTCCTCGGACATCACACAGTAGCCGCGTGTTCTACATGTCCTGCTATGGTATAACCTGGGGCAGACTTTATTCTCCAGATATACTTAATCGGTAACTGCTGTGAGCACTAAAATTTATTAATTTTAAAATTTAATAATTTTAAAATTTATTTTTATTTTTATTATTATTATTATTTTAAATTTAATTTAAAGGGGACTACAAATCCCGGAGGGACATTTGTAACTGCATTCCACACCCTCACGCCCTCCACCAATCTAGGTAAACCATCCAAGATGGGAAATCAGGGAATATTTCGTGATATTTTTTCTAAGTTTACTGAGATTGACCCTCTACGGACATCACACAGCCCAGAAATCTCAGGGTCTTCATTTTTGGGTCTTCCATCTTCGGTCTTCGTTTTGGTTTTTCCCATGTGTTTTGATAGGACAATACCAAAACGCAACCTGTAACCATCTGGGTCATCTATACGCAGTAAGACTGACCCTGGGATCCAACCTGTAACCATTTCGGTCATCTATACGCGGTAAGACTGACCCTGGGATCGTGTGTATCCATTTCAGACTACTTTCGGCAACTGCTAGAGGGAATTTCCAGAAATCAATACCACGTGACTTCGTCAGCCAATCCGCTAAAGTCTACCGACGTAACCCCAACGTAACCCGCCATTTTCGAGTCATGTGATGATCTACTTGTTCAAAATTACAGATCTACCACACCTCTTGGATGATACGAAAGTTATTCATACATATATATTTTGTAAGCCTAGGCAATATCTGTTTTCGAGGTATGTATGGAAACCTGTAATTTATCAGAGTTTTCGAGTTTGTTCTTCGCCGGATGAAGGCCGAACAGAATCCGGTAAAACACCGGATATCGCTCCGCGGTAATGGAGACACACGATTCGCAAGCCATCTTATGGATGGCGAAGTGTACGCAAATGCCTGGGATCGTGTGTATCCATTTTCAGCCTACTTTCGGCAACAATATGAAGGAATTCCACGACATCAAAACCACGTGATGTCGTCAGCCAATCAGCATTGAATCCGGCCGAACAATTCCTTCAGTTTTGCACATGAGCGAACTACTTTTCATATGCTCTGTCCAGATAAACAGGGAAAATAATCTCCAGATAATTCTTTTCAACGCTAGGTCAGCAGAGGTATTATGGCTATATGCAGACTTGAAAAGTAATCAAAATATTCGGCAAACAACTATTTTACTATATATGATGTCACTTCCGGCGATGTGCGCGAAGGCCCCGAATCCGGTCCAAAAATCTGACTGGTGGCTGGGGTACTACTATTAGACCTCCAGCGAGGTGGTTGGTTCAAAGTTACAGATCTACAACACCTCTTGGACGATACGGAAGTTATTAATATCTGTATCTTTTGTAACCTCAGACGATATATGTTTCAGAACCAGTATGAAAACCCTGCAATTTATCAGATTTCTCGAGTCTTTCTCCGCCGGATGAAGACCGAACCGTATACGATAAAGTATCGGATATCGCTCCGCAATGATGGTGACACACGATTCGCAAACCATCTTATGGACGGCGAAGTGTACGCAAATGTACCAAGACGAAGATGGAAGACCCTCTTGAGGGGCTCTTTTGGGGGAGGGTCTTCGTATTTGCGTCTTCGGTCTTCGTTTCGAGAACACCCGTAAGAATAGGTCTCAGTTCCTCAGAGAGCTTGTCGTAAGAGGCAACTAACTGAAGCACCCGTGGGGATTCCGGGTGTGAAAAGGAATAGGACCCTACCCGTGGGGTCTCGAGTGTTAAAAGGAATAAGACCCTATACCCGTGTGGTTTCTGGGTGTGAAAAGGAATAGGAACCAACGTCGTGATATGACTGACATAGTGTTGAAAGCGACGTTAAATCATATTCACTCACTCACTCAGTCACTCGTTATCGTTGTTAATTGGTTAATTCGGTTGATTTCAATATGGTCGAATGTAATTTTATAGATCAATGCTTAATAATTGTCCATAAGTTGTTATTTGCTTAAAATGCGTCCAAAATTCACCCACAATAATTTAATTCCCAAAAATCTTCCGCAGGCCGGCCGCCTTGTTCAGTCTCTCGGATTTGACGGAAAAGGTAATCAACAGATTATATCCGATATCTATCCGATTTTGATTCTGTTTAGTTATTATTAAACCTGAGGACATTTCTGATTCAGAAATATATAGTTTGAGGAAAATTTCCTATTATTTCATGCCGAAATGTTTGCCGGAAAAGATCGTGTCGATTCGCAGAGGATTTTTCGCGATATACCGACACCAGGTTTTGAGCATTTTCCTTGTGAACGCTACGCTCATAAACAGCTCGTGTCACTGACGTCCATGCTCTCCTTGTTCCTTGTTTGCTTTCAACAATATTTCAGCTATATCACGACGAACCAACTAAGTACCACCCAGCCCAGTTGTGTTTCTGCTACTTCCAAGAAGAAATCTTTGAAGCAGCATGGAACCAGACACCCTCCATCCATCCTATAGAACACTCAGGACAGCGCACAAGACACAGACAGGACGCTTACATGGTGCAATAAAGACAAGTGATATTACAGTGCTAGACATCACATTATCAAATTCATGTTGCTTCTCAGCAAAATGCATTGAAGCAACAGGAACCTGATTTGGGGGACAAGGAGAGTAAAGACGTAAGTGACACAAGCTGTTCAGTGACGATCGAAGCTAGAGCACACCATTAGCGTGGCTCTTCACAGCCTAGCCACAAGACCATATGGTTCTCTGCTTGTTAACGCTTGGATGTATGCCCTTAACTATTTCGACCATATTCACAAAATGAGCCCTAAACTATGCGAAATCGATGGAAATGAAGTATATTATAATTTAATTATATTCCTACATTGTGAAACACCCTGCCAGAAAATACTGGCTCGGGTGAGAATCGAACTCACGACTTAGGGGATACCGTCCCACTGCTCTACCAACTGAGCTACCGAGTCCAGTTGGGAACAGCTCGCTAATTCAATCCATTTCACAAGTACACGGCGTATCGCCGCGATAACAAGTGAATTTTGGATATATATATTCGAAGATACAATGTTTCGACTAATAATTTCAGTCATCTTCAGGGATAAACTATAATTTAATTAACATTATTAACATTAAATTAACATTGTATCTTCGAATATATATATCCAAAATTCACTTGTTATCGCGGCGATATGCCGTGTACTTGTGAAATGGATTGAATTAGCGAGCTGTTCCCAACTGGACTCGGTAGCTCAGTTGGTAGAGCAGTGGGACGGTACCCCCTAAGTCGTGAGTTCGATTCTCACCCGAGCCAGTATTTTCTGGCAGGGTGTTTCACAATGTAGGAATATAATTAAATTATAGTTTATCCCTGAAGATGACTGAAATTATGAAGTATATTATCTTTAAATTTCCCGAGGGCGTAGAAATAATGTCTTAAAATGATATGTAATATAAACGATTTTTTTCAATATCGATGCATGCTTATAAATGCGAAACAAACGTGAAAATAGAACCATAAATCTGGATTCGTAGTAGTAGGAAGACAGCATCTTCATCAGCAAAACGTGGGGCGTGAGGTTGGTGGAGATGACGTCTCGGATGACGTCACTTCCGGTGAAATCACTTGCGGGTCGAAGGTCACATCCGGATCAAATGTCACTTATGGGTCAAAGGTCACTTCCGGTCACGTGACGGCCCAGCTAGATTTATCTGCCCCTAAATAAGACCATACGCTACAGTGATTTCAATGTTAGTCCCAATGAGGAACCCACTCATGGACATTTGCGGTATGGAGTGTGATACCTTGTTTTCTCTGTCTCGAGCTCTAGAACACGGGGTCTCGTGGCCATTGGGTGAATTTTGCTGAAAAATTGTCGTGCGCATGCGTCGTGCATAGGCAGGCCGGGGGTGGACATTTTGGGGTCGCGGTGGATAAATATTGGTCCTATTGGGTCGTGAGTAGTATAGAGTGCGCAAATCCGGGTCGGTTTTCCAGGGAGGTAACTCTTGGTTCCCCTTTTTATCCGCCAGGAGGCGCTGTCCCGTATGACGTCACTTCCGGTCTGGGTGAATGGAGCGTGACTTGTGAGAATGATAGGAGATGTACTGACCTGTCTGTGGGGATGTCGTTCATCTCCGTGTCTTTTCGGTGAGAGGAGCATGTACTGGGGTTTTTCCCCACAATGTCGTTCACTTCCGTATTTCTTCGGTCAGGTCCGTGGGAGCTTGTACTGATCTGTCTGTGGGGGTTTTCCCATTCGCGACTGCTCGGCTTATTCCGTGAAGTCATAATACCTCGCGTATTAATGGTGTAAGGATTTTACAGCTCTCAGCTGTAAACCGTGATCCGCCGCACGTGAGGCACATCACATGCTGTAGGATGTGTTTCCCCTCACATAGTCCTCGTTGTATTTCTCTCTTATCGAGAGATAAAATATATATCCAAATGAAATGGACATTCCCTTGATTCTACCCGGGAAGAATCTCTTCTAAATTGAGGTGTTTCTCTCGGTTTTTCTTCTTGAGCTAATCTCCATCAGTGTCCATGGTAACGGAAGTCATACAGCTGACATGCGCTGTTCGGAGTTTCCACGTGATATTATTCTTTCAACATGGATGCCAATATGGATTCTTACCAGTGCGGATCGAGGTTCTAATGTCCTACATTGTCCGAGATTGTGTCGAGTGGGGGTTTTCCCACAATGTCGTTCACCTCCGTATTTCTTCGATCAGGTCCGTGGGAGCTTGTACTGATCTGTCTGTGGGTGCATGTAAAATTAGGATTTTTTCCCGAAGCTATAAAAAGCGGAACACGGACTTTACCCCTAAAATAGGGGAAAACACCTATCAACTCTAGCCAAAAGGGCTAATATCGGTCCCCGGGCTTATCGGGGCCAGCCTATCAAGTCAATGGGGTGGGTGCATGTAAAATTAGGATTTTTTCCCGAAACTATAAAAAGCGAAACACGGACTTTACCCCTAAAATAGGGGAAAACCCCTATCAACCCTAGCCAAAAGGGCTAATATCGGTCTCCGGGCTTATCGGGGCCTGCATATCAAGTCAATGGGGTGGGTGCATGTAAAATTAGGATTTTCCCCCGAAACTATAAAAAGCGGAACACGGACTTTACCCCTACAATAGGGGTCTGTATTATACAATATAAGGGAAAATGCCTGTATGGGGTATGGGGATGGTCAAATTTTTTTTTCGTGGGCTTTACTATGGCTTGTGGGGTCTCGTTTTTCTCGTCTCGCCAAGAAAATGACAATGGGAAGGGTCCCGGAGCGAAGCGATGACATTTTTGGGAAAAGTCACCGAGGTCTGTATATAGGCCCATAGGCTGGCCATGGGGGGTATAGGTCCAACCTGGGAAATTCACACACGTTTATTGTGATATGGGCTGTTTGGATTTGTTTTTCACGTCTCGTCATTTAGAACACGATGGGAAGGGTCCCGGAGCGAAACGGTGAAATTTTTGGAAAAAGTCACCGAGGCCTGGGTAGGCCCATAGGCCTATACTGCATGGCTATGGGTGTATAGGTCCATACGGGGTGGACATTTTGGGATCTAGGTGGGCCACTGATGGCCCGATGGGGTCGAGTGAGGCATCAATGTGAAGCCTATGTGAGGGGGCAACTGATGGGATGGATGTGGGGTAGGAATATCGTCATTCTGCGCATGCGCAATAGACAAAGTGTATGGAAATAGACGTTTTGGGATCTAGGGAGCCACTAGTGGGCCGATTGGATCGAGTGAGGTATCAATGTGAAGCCTATGTGAGGGGGCATCTGATGGGGTGAGTGCGGGGTTGAAATATCGTCACTCTGCGCATGCGCAGTGGACAAAGGGTATGGAAATAGACGTTTTGGTGTCTAGGTGGGCCACTAGTGGGCCACCGATGGGATCGAGTGAGGTATGCATGTGAAGCCTATTTGAGGGGGCTAGACTAGGGTGTCGTTTCCATTCTGCTGCGCAGGTCACGTGGGTTGTGACGTCACTTCCGAGTTTCACCTCCAAACCCAGAAGAGTTCCAATGTTCTGTTAGACGTCCGGATGTTCAACCTCCGGGGGGTTTCCCGGCCCGGCCCGTCCCGGCCCGGGCCGCCCCGGCCGCAGCGCGCGCGCGCGGGGGTGATCTGATGCCGCAGCGCGCGCGGGTTATCCGGAAGTGCGTGGGTGAATCCGCAGCGCGCGCGCACATGAACACCCTCATACATACCCCAATGCAGGCGCAGACGTGATGTGCCCGGATGATAGACACGGACGTCGCCGAGAAAAACACATACAACACGTCACATACAGTCGCCCCCCTCAAGACCCTCACATATACCCGAAAAGATACGGACGTTACCGAAAAGACACGGACGTTACCGAAAAGACACGGACTTTACCGAAAAGACACCGACTTTACCGAAAAGACACGGACGTACCCGAAAAGACACGAAGGTGAACGACATTGTGGAAAAACCCCACAGACAGGTTAGTACATGCATTCCTATGATGTTCACAGGTTACGCCCATTCACGAAAGGCCGTCACAGGGCGTAGTAGAAAAAAGCGCATTTCTAACCTTATTGACCTTATGGCGCAAGCGAGTATAACAAGTGCCCATGACTCACACGGTGTATAAAACCCTACCCAACAGGTACACTATAAAGCCACCTCTCTAACCGTTCGCTTTTCATTCTCCACCATGGCAGTAAGCGGAACAGAGCTTGCGTTATTCCAACTGACGTCCGACGTCTACCTCATCGTCAATGACGATCACCTGGAGCTGGTCCAAGACGCACTGCAGAAGATGAAGATTTTGTTATCGCTATCAGGCTGGACTCTATTGACACGATTGTTACAGGGAAAAGAGCCCGAAAGGGATTTCATGCATGTGGAAGTCGGTGTGCACATACGCACTGCTGGAGAGGATTCCCTTTTTCCCCGGTTGGAACAGAGTGGAGGTACCTATATCACACTCTGTCCACCCTTATGGATGGCACTGAAAGATGTACTCCCCGAGGTGGATGACTTACTACACCCTGAGGTGAAAGAAGGGACTGTGGCTACCCGGAGGCTTACACCTGGCTGCACCCTATTGTTGTACCCCAAACGAGTGGACCTCATCGATAGCGGACTTAGGTGTTGGTGTACGACTGAACCCAAAGCGTGAAACCTTGAAACGGGTGTTGTTGGGTGACCTGCACGGTGATAGCATTCACCTGTGTGACGACGTCTACATTTTCTGCGGTCCCTTTTTCGCTCGACTCCTCTGTCTGAACGACGGTGGTTTTACCCTGGACCCCGATCTATGGACGGTTTTGGAACAAGTAGTCCCCATTGTCGATAAGGTACTATCTCTATAGGAGCCACATAACCAATCAGAATAGTACGTATCACGGACTACACCCGTAGAGCTACATCTAGGCGCGCATGTGTGACATGGTCTATAAAACACGTCCCTCTGGATCCCACACCTTCATTTCCACGGTTGCAGAGCCATGACGGAGATCCAGCCCTATGCGACTCGCATTTTACAGCATGCCACCGTGGTTAATTCACTCACGGGTTACCGAGCAGTGGTCCGGTCCATGTTTGCAGATGGCGACGACAACGAGGGGCGACGCTAGATCCTGAACGAGTTCACAGAAGCGGTCCTCGACAGAGTGCACT